>CM077114.1:16369665-16382764 GCA_039619505.1 Cimex hemipterus | reverse complement strand
TCTCACTCTCTCTCTCTCCCTCTCTCTCTCTCTCTCTCTCTCTCTCTGCTCCTACCTCTTGAATAAACGTGTGCACTGGAAATTAGACGTAAATCTTATACTGATGATTCTTATTCTCGTTCTTTCCCACACGCTCCCTTTTCGTTATTTCTTTTTCTTCTTTCCTCTCTCTCACTCACTCCCTCCTCCTTTCTCTGTTTATATGGATACCTTTCATTTCATTTTCACACTAATAGACAATTTAAATAATTTTTTTTTATAAATGAACAATTAACACAATTAAATGAAATTAGTTATTTGGTCAATCGGACCAGGGAATATAATGGACTTAATAAGTCAAACGAAGTATATCTTCACTAAAGACCTCCCTGGCCATTTCATTTGTCGCCGAGAATCGAATCCTGATTACATGACATTTCAAAAATGGCAGAAAGGAGAGAAAAATCGAATGGTGGGGTTAAGTTGGGAAGTTGGTGGCGAGTGGATGGAAGTTACGATAGCCCAAGTGGTAGAGCAGCGGCGTATCTAGTCGAGGGTCATCGAAGCCCGCTCGTGAAACTGACATTTTTTTGTTTCAATCAATACTTTACTTAAAGACTAATTCTTTGAAAGAAGTTATTTGGTCAATCGGATCATGAAATATAGTGGATTCTATGCACTAATAATGTTCATCTGTGTTCATTCATATTTTTTATATGTTCATGAAAATATATTTTGGCATTGTAAAATAAATATTACTCGATCTGACAGAAGAATGTTTTATTTGTTACTTTTGCAACTTTAAGTCCTACATTACTATAAGCTACTGGGCCTCATAAAATCAAGATTCTTGTCCTTTCATTTTTTCATTCAAATTCTATTCACAGTTCGTTGTACGAAAAATGTGCACATATTGTACAAATCCATGAGTCAGATTTCGCTTTTTGGAAGGAAGGGCATAAAAATATGACTGGACGAGACAAAAATCATTACAACACGAGCTCTCTCATTCATTAATAATCGGATGATTTCCTACGAGAGTATTATACCTTTCGTTATTATACGAAAACCCTTTTGTGGCTTGAACAAGGGATTATTTGACAAACAGACTAAAAGTAATAATTAAAAAAGCATTTTTCGCCTCGGGCTATCTTATAAATAAATGATTCGCCGACTGAGCGGGGTTGTATGCCTCCCCGTTGAAACAGATTACGTAACAATTAATATGTTTACAGGGCGGAGATGGCAAAGCCGGCCCCGGAAAGGGCGAGGGGTTGTAATTGTGGTATTAACTTAATTGAAGCCCCCACTTGTTACACTTAGGGGGATCATCCCCGGGGTTTGAGCTTAATAGACAGCCTACTAGCTTTTGTACATTCCTTTACTCTGGATGATTCAAGGGCCGGCCATCTATTCAACCCATCGTACCGAACGAACAACGGCCGACACACAAAAGTTCCCGGTTTAATCTTTTAAGTCTTAATTGCGCCCGTCTTTTCCGGCGAATTCGACGGTTTTGACAGTTTTAACTTTGGCCCGGGGATTTTTTCGGAGACTGTAGGATCTAGGTTAAATAACGTTACCCTACTTTTAAAATCAACGGCATAAAAATTAAACAATTTTTTTCACAGAAAATAAGACAGTTCTCAGTCAATTAAAGTGGATTTTCATGACCTACCCTTCTTCCCCTGACCCATAACTGAAGAACGCATCAATGTTCTTTTTTAAATGTCTGGTATAAAAGACTCATAAATGACCCCCCCTCCAGGATATGAAACTATTTAAAACAGATGGAATATAATCTTGCGTGCAGGTTTTTCTGAATTAAACGAGAATATTAGGAAATCGAACTGATTTAAGTTGCGGTTCCACAAGGCAGCGTATTAGGGCCTATCCTATGCTCGCTGTTCACTAGAGATCTACCAGAAAACAAGTAAAATACGACGGGAACATAAGTTTAAAAAAATCTGGTACACTCTAAAAACCAAATACTGGCCGGAAGCTAGTATTTATGAAAATAATCCAATGGGAATTCACATAAGATTAGGAAACTACCTTAGGAGGCACCATCGTTAACAGTAACGAGAGAGAGAGAGAGAGAGAGTGTGTGTGTGCCCTGGTTAAGTAGAAAGTATCAATTGAAAAATAGAATTTAAGGATAAATAGGAAAGGATGCCCACGAGCTTAAATAGCAGTCAATCAATGCTTTAGCAAAAGCGTCAAGGAATCAGGCGCAGCTTTAAGCTAAAAGAAGAGACTTGTACTTTGAACTCTAAATCCAAATTTGATGGTTGGGAAAAAATAGACAGGGATTCTAGAAGGCATGATACCCAAGGATCTAGAAGGCCAGGAATGGATATGTAGGTGAAGAGATTTAGTTTAGGAATTTGTAAATCCATTACAGTTCGGGGTTATTGACCCTTTTTTCAATTAATTAATATTTATGAAAGGTATTGGTTGAGATAAAAAAGTCAGTGCCACGAACGGGATTCGAACTCACGACATTCAGCTAAATACACCGCTGCTCAATCACTTCAACTATCGAGACGTCGATCCGCTTGGACCCCAACTTCCCATCTCAACCTCACCTCTTGAATTTTCTCTCGTTTTTGCCATTTTTCAAATGTCGTGTAGTCGATTTGATTCTCGGAATATTTAGCCGAAGATCGTGGGTTCGAATCCCTCTCGTGACTTTTTTATCTCAACCCAATACCGTTCATAAATATTATTTAGGAATTAGTTTTATAACTGACAATTATCAAAGAGTACAAAAATAAAACGGAATACGCCGTTAAACTATAAGTTAGGAAGAAGAGACCATTTTTAGAGGAAATAGATTTAAGCATCTTTAAGGTTATCAGGTGGAATCCGGGAGCTTTTCAAGAATTAATCGTGAACTTCTCATTGGACGATAGGCATGCTTTAGAAGGAAAAGAGGATAAGCCTTCTTTTCTTTGACCTCAGCCAGTATAGTTGATAGAAAAGTCAAGATAGGCAGTTCTGTAGTTTTGACATAAGAGTAATGGGCAGGACAATGATTAAACTGATGACTTTATGTAGTATGTCGTTCTTCAGTTTGTAGCGTTTGTTAAGGAAAGGTTTAAGAGATTTAAGGCAAATGGGCAAGTGGTGGCCTATTAATCAGGTCACCTTTAGGCATATCATATTGCCAGAACCCCCAGAGGTTTAGAATATATCCTCGGTTCAACAATTCCGGGTCAGAGGCGTGTATAAACGGACTTGCTATTGAACACGGTACAGAGAGACGACTGTCAGACGATACTAAAAGCTACCTACCTCGTTCATAGCTAATTCCTGAGCATTTGAGATTGCATTAAAGTTCTGTCAGAGATTAGGGAAAACAACATTGTTTTGGTACCAGGACATACAGGGTTGAGCAGACCAATAAAATGACCAAGGAGAGTTCGATCCTATCGGCATTAGATCCTTCACACACACGGTAAATGCTTTGGTTCGATGGGTTGTATTCCAGGTGAGATGCACGTAAAAAGGCGCATCTGAGGACCAGCGCAGCAACTAACGTCGAAACTGCTTAATTTAGACCATGTTAGGATTAGAAACGATAGGATGCTCGCATTGCATACTCCGTAGGCACACCCCAGTTAATGCCTCCATAACACTGATGCCTTTAAGATTATCGGTCATGAGGTATTTATGTAAATAAACAAAAGACTAAAATTGGCATAAGCTTTGTGATTTATTTTCAATTAAATTAATTTTCAAGCGGAGACTGGCTATTTAACACGGAGATAAATAAGGATGGGCATTGCCAATAAAAGAATAGCCATCTATTAAGACAGTTGGTTGGCACTAAAAGCCTAACCTCATTAGTAGAAGAGTCTAAAATTCCATCAAGATCGTCAGATATTTGGTACAAAGACAAAACCACCCTTGTTTGAGTATCAGGCCGTATGATCCCGCGGTTGTGGGTTCGATCTCCACCGTCGTTAATGGAATTTTTCTGACGCCTAAGGGGACCGGTGGCCGAAATTGAAAGATATTGACACGGCACTCATCAATGGAGGGGATCTCAGCGACCATGAATCTGGACCCAACCCCCATTCATAAATGAGTTTCTTCGATGGAAGAACACCGGTACAACGGGGTCTCAAGTTCAGATTTGTGTCGCGAGTCAGAATATGGAGCCAGGGATAAAGTACAACAAGCTGTACAGCTGCAGTGCTCATGAGGGAACTCATCCAGTCCCTGGTATCCATTAAAAAAGATCAGCCCATATGGGGCAGAAGAGGGCTATAAATTGGCCAAGAAATGTTTGATCAGGGCATTCATCATTAAAATAAGTTCTCAGTTCAACAGGAATGTCGCAAAGAAAGTTTATCAACTGCCCAGAACTACTAGGACGTTCAAGGTCTAGAATATTAGTATGACTGCTGACTAGAAACTGCACTAACATTCAAAACAAGAAATAATACCAGTAAGACGAAGGCAAAGAGCATTGGTACCAAGGCATATGCTGAAATTGCCACTCCTTGGGAAAGGAAAAGATAAAGCCTGAAGCCCTTAACTCTTCATGACCTAGTGTTGTCTTAGAACAACTTAGACGAACTGTAGCCTTTTGCCGGAAAATCCCTTGAGTTTAGTATAGTGGTCAGCAGATTGGAAATTTAAACAATGTGAGTTTATATAGGCGCCCAAAAAATCAGTGTTGCCTGAGGCATAAAAGGAAAAACACTGAACCCGCCCTTAACTCATGGGATTAGATAAGCTTGATCAAATTTTCTAAATTAAAACAAGAAAGGGTTTATAAAACCTTGGAAAACAAAACCTCAACTTAATGAAAACCAGTGGAAGTTGGACAGTAGACACAATATTGGCCCCAGTGGTCAAGGTTAGAGACTGACAATAATAACCTACGACCTATTTCTGAAAATGCCTTTATGATATTATGTGTTTGATTACAAAATTTACAATTGTTTTCATTAAATATAACATTATTAATTTAAGCTTGTCTATAAAAGCATAGAAATTTTCAAATTGCTAAAAGGATAGAGGAATGTTTTATTTATGAGTCGCCTGCGATTTACCGATTTTTGTATTTTATTATCATAAATGAAAATATTGTTAAATAAATAAAAACAGTTTTTTTAAATCCGACCAGCGTTTTTTCTGCACTCAATAACACAATTGGATAACCTGATAAGAGATAATGGCAGGAGTTCGTGTGAGCTGTTACCGCAGGTCCTCGTTAAAATAATTGAAATAATTGCTTTTTGAGAGCATGTGTTTAAATGCGATTAAAAAATTCATAAATTTAATGCTAGCCTATTCATATACTTATACATTATAGTATTATATGAATCAAGAATAAAAGTTAGTTATTGATTTTGAAGCGATTCTATGTGGATCGGTGGGGGTCACCGGAGACTATTTGTTAGTTTAAGGATCAAGCCCTTAAACTAAATAATTTAGTAAATTTCCGGAAGACAAAAGGTGTCTCAAGTTAAACAGCAAGCCCTTCAATGGGAAGGGGATTGAATTAAAATGTTTATTTAAAGGGCCGATGAAACAAAAGGACTGTTGGCTAAACGTAGATTAATCCCATTGTTGACAATCCGTCTTGTCTAACGGGAGCATGAATCTTTTATGACGGCTTCTCCTCGCCGGAGTACAGCCACCCTGGGGAGAGTTAATTGCTTCTTTTGCAAATCCGCCAGACTCGATTACTTCTGTATAAATATGACCCTTGAACATTGTATATTGTTCGCTTTTTACTTAAAAAAAATAAATAAGACACACAGAAACATATTGTAATCTAAGATGTAGCAAATGGTTTTGATAGCACCTGGTACCTAGCATTCTTACCTTATTCTTTAATCT
Organism: Cimex hemipterus; assembly: GCA_039619505.1. Taxonomy (NCBI): domain Eukaryota; kingdom Metazoa; phylum Arthropoda; class Insecta; order Hemiptera; family Cimicidae; genus Cimex; species Cimex hemipterus. Next base: position 16,376,926 of record CM077114.1, on the reverse strand, counting down.
TAACAGGCCGCTCCTTCAGAGTGGGTAATCTCGGAAATCAGACCAACACAAGCCGGCAAATTTTAATCCCATTGGTCAGACAAATCGTCAAAGCCCTTTGTAATTCACTAACCTCACTATTCACAACTACCACATCATTCCTTTTGTCAACGAACTGATCGGTTTCCGATTCCAAAAGTTTAACCTCTCTATCCTTCCTAACTGCTCATCGAGACTTCCTTGACATGGCACGTATCTTAACCTGAGAGTACCTTCACACAATGATGAACTTCTAATATTATTACTGCTCACTTTTTACACTACAATTCTCTCTAGCAACCCCGACCTTGTCATTTCCACTCGAAACCTCCAACAACACCTCATACTACTAGAGTCCTGGTGTAAAAAGAAAAGGATAAAATTTAACACGGAAAAATCCACCCACATTACCTTCACTCTTCGTAAAAAGATCTCTCCACCTGTTTTCTTAAACTACACTCCCCTTCCAACTGCGAACAAGGTGCGGTACCTCTGATTGTACATCGACAAACGCCTGACGTGGAATCCTCACACAAGATTGAAACGTCAGGAGGTTATGACAAGATTTAGAATTCTGGCACGACTTCTTGACAAATGCTCGAATTTACCTCTCAAAAATAAAAGACTGCTTTACATCACCTTAATTAAACCGATTTGGACTGGAAGTATGGGGTTCAGCCAAACATTCCAATATCCACCGCATTCAAACTGCCCAGTCTATAATACTACGAAAAATACTAGATGCTCCATTTTATGTATCGAACCAAACTACACATACAGATTTACATATTCCGTTTGTACAAGATGAAATACGTTTCCGTTACCGTAAATTTCATAAAAACCTCCGAACTAACGTAAATGAACACATCAGAAACCTCGCATCCCGACGAATCCTCTCAAACCCACCTAGCCGACTGATGAGACAATGGCCGCGAGATCTTCTAGGAAGTGATGGTGATTACAGTGAAAGTGATAATGACACAAATCGATTGAACACACATTATTATTGTAACATTGGAGTAATACCATTGGGTGTTTTCTCCACTCTTGGTTTTAATTTTGTTTTGTTTTTATTACCGTTCTCACTGTTACTTATTACCTACTTTAAGGTAGTTGTAATGTACAACAAATTTGAAAAAAAAAAGAAAAGACAATTCTTTTTTAGTTTTTTAATATGATTATTTGGAAGAGAGGAAGGACCGGGTCAGAAGAGGATTACTCCGATTGGAAAGGGTGGAGTGAAATTTACGTTATCTGGTTGATGCCAGGTCATGGATGAAAGGAATGTTGAAGTTGTTGTAAATTGTGGAACTTGATTTGAAAAAAAAAGCATAATTTTTTGTCGGAAGTTCTTGGACTGTGGAGTTTAGTATAACCCCCAAAGCTCTAGTTATTAAGTTCATATTGGCTTGGTGACAGGCTTATATATGAATCCAGGCTAGTCCAAGGAAACAGTACCAACATAGAAGAAGGTTGTTCATAGAAATGGGGATGATGGAGTGCAGTGTTCAATCCTTTTTTTTAAAGATAGTTCCTACTCCGTAAGTTGTTTTCCAACGTCCGGATTTCGAGCTCTTAGTTCATCAGTTGAAGATTTGTACAACCACGTGGCTCGACACAAATTGGAAAGACTAGGTTGTAGAAATCCTCACATCATCCTGACGTCCTTCTTTATATTGTTGATATAAAATGAAAATCGCCGCCGAGTTTTCACCCAACACGTCAATCAAAGTCGGCATTCCACGAGGAAATATCCTTGGCCCAATCCTTTCCACCATGTACACATTCGTCACAACATACAATTAACAACCTATTCGGACGATTCAATCCTATCCTAAGATCTGAACTTAATTTCTGACTGGTGGCGACACGAGAGGAAGAGATAGTAGGTCTGAGGTACGATGAGTGTTGTTAACTTGAAAGAAGCTGGGGTGCCATACTAGGGCAAATGCTGTCGTGTAATCCACAAGTCTAAAAACACAGCTGAGCAAATTTTTGATGAATAAAATTTACAAATTTCTTTTAGGGGCGTCGTTGGGGGCAAGGTTTAATTTTTGACACGGCGCTCATCACTGTAAGGTAAAGGTCCCGGGTTCGAATCCAGCGGCCCTGCATTCAAAACCGACTTACAAATGAGCTTTTTTTCAAAATCATCGGTACCCTGAGGGCTTATATAACATCGGCTTTTGCGAACCGTCGTTAAAAAAAAATCTTTTAACTATTTAAGAGGATAGAACTGCAAATACAAGGAAAATGTGAATCTGGAAACTAGTTAAATTTTAACCATTAAATAGGGTTTTTTATACTCATTAAATTTCAGGTCTGTTCTCATGACACAAAAGGGAGTTTCTATGCCATTAATTAATGACATGCAGATATTATAAAGCGAATTAGATCAAAGATTAAACTAGACCGTGTTAAACGATTGTTGAAAAAGCATCAAAGAGTGTTTAGGCTTCTGTCCCCAGTTCTGCAAACATCACGGTCTGATGATGACAAACCTCCCTTTCGATCTGAGTAATAAAAGCTGAGAGCCCTGCTTGATTTATAAATTCAAGTCACGCCATGGGCATATTTCGTATATATGTGATAAACCGTGATTTGACGTAGGTTAAGCCCTGATCGCTAATTTTTGATCAATATAACGAAAAATGGTGGATAATTATGGCAATACGGTGAAATAAAACGAGCACTCTTATATTGTTTATTATTCAGTTGAACGTGCCCTATTTCCAACCTCATAGAAATTCAATGACAGATGGAAAACAAACTCACTCTCTAACTAAGGGATATTCGATTCCGAGGCGGTCTTGATTTACCCGTGGTAATACAACTAGAGGTAACACAATCATCCTCCGCCAATTCGGTTGGTATGAATTTTGATAAAGGGTTGAATAATGTATGACATACGCAGGGGGATGATTACCACAATCGCAAACTGCTTAATGCGTTTTGGAGGTAATAGAAAGATTATTCGTCAAGAGGAATCGTCTACCATAAATTAAAAGTAAATTCGTTCTGTACAGTTATTTTAGCATTTCTTACTTAATTAATTCCTGGGAATTCGCGTAACGATTTCGTAAACAAATAATTACAAGATATTGTGAAAAATCACTATGTGTTATTATATAAAATTTTTCAATTAATTAAGGGTTTTAGTTGAGATAAAAGAAGTCAACGTCACGGGAGGGATTCGAACCCACGACCTTCGGCTAGATACGCTGCTACTCTACCACTTGAGCTATAGTGACTTCGATCCACTTGAAAAATGGCAAAAATAAGTGAAAATTCAAAAAGTGAAGTTGAGATGGGATGTTGGTGTCCGAGTGGATCGAAGTCACGATAGTTCAAGTGGTAGAGGAGCAGCGTATCTAGCCGAAGATGGTGGGTTCGCACCCCGCTCGTGACACTGACTTTTTATCTCAACTAAAAACCTTCATTAATTGAAAGATATTAATTGGTCAAGCGGACTGGGAAAACTAGTGAATTTAATAAGTTCCATTTAAGTATACCTAAAGGTCTCCGTGGCCATTTAATTTGTCGCCGAGGGTCAAATAGTATACACGACATATGAAAAATAGAGAAAAGGGGGGAAAATGCAAAAGGTGAGGTTGAAATGGGATGTTGATGTCCGAGTGGATCGAGGTCACGATGGCTCAATTGTAGGTTCGAATCCCACTCGTGACACTGAATTTTTTATCTCAATTAAAAACCTTAATTAATTGAAAGATATTAATTGGTCAAGCGGACCACGAAAACTAGTGAATCATTTAAAATATAAATCCATCAGTAAAACTTTTGTTGGACTGTCGTATTATTTATATTTTTTTATTTAAAAAATATATATAAATAAAAATAAGTAGTGAGTTATTATTTTTTTTTTTTTACATAAGAAAAGGTACTTCATCCTCTCATAAATATCCATAGGCATGATACACAAAAATTTAGTTTATATATAGTTTATAAAACATTAATTATTATTAAGTACATTAGAGTTCATGATCCGATTGACCAAACAACTTTTTTTCAATTAATTAATCTTTATATAAGTTGTTGGTTTCAATAGCGCTCCCCTTGGAATAGCCGAGGGTCGTGGGTTCGAATACCGCTCGTGACACTGTCTTTTGTAATACTTTCTAAAAAGATAGTTCCTGCTCACAGTAAGTTGTTTTGTAACGATCCGGATTTCGAGCCTTTTAGCTCATCATCAGGTTGAAGGTCTTCTACAACCACTTCTCTCGACATGAATTGCCAAAGTGAAACCACTGATACCTTAGCCAACGCGACGTTCTAATCAACAGCTGATCTTTAATGACGCTCAGTTTGAACGTGCGAAACGCGGGACACAAATCAATATTAGAAGAATATTGCCTAAATCGAGCAAATTTTCGGAATTTAAGGACCATCTAAAAGAAACAAAACATGATTTCAATTCAAATCTAAATACGGGAGTGTTGCATAGTTTCAACAAAGGGAAAGAACTAGATTGGTTTGAGAAATTTGAAATTAAAAAATGTAAAATTGAACATGGTGATAAATGCATTAATAATATAACAGATTTTGATTTACCTCCCATTGTAAATATGTACATAAATAATATCAAACATCCAAATAATTAAACTAATTATCTTAATTCTTATTATTTTTATTCTAATATTTATTTGTGTTATAATTTAATGAGACGTGGTTGTAGAAGTCCTTCAACCTGGTGATGAGCTAAAAGGCTCGAAATCCGGATCGTTGCAAAACAACTTACTGTGAGTAGGAACTATCCTTTTGGAAAGTATTGAACACCACACTCACTCCATCATTTATCATTTCTACTGAATTTTTATTTCAACCAATACCTTACATAAAGATTAAATAATTATTATATAAAGTTTTGTATGGAGTTTAGTGACCGTTAGTTAATTATTTGGAGGTTGTGAGATGCGCAGGTAGGTTTTAGAAAAAGCATTTTCTTTATCGTGTCATGTTTCGAACTTTATCGAGATCATCTTCAGAGCATTCTCAACACGACACACAGTAATGACACATCTACACAGAATATAAACACTTTGAGCCCTGAAGTTTGTAATCGAGGCCTACAGTGATTTTTAATCATTTTCTTTAGAATGTAAACTGTTTCAAAAGTGAGATTGGATTTGGCTACTTGATAAACCGAAGAATTTTCTATAATTAAGTGTGCCGTTTGTTGATCTTAGATCATACTGGTCCGTCCATTCTCGCTGGTTTTGTCTTCTGGAGTTCTTAATTTCGCCAACTTCAGTGGGGTGGGGCTTATAGGTGCAAATTCTTTAAATTATTGTTACAAACAATAAAAAAACCTAAAACTCACATTATTAACGCACTTTCTTCTGCAAAAACATGCCTAAAAATCGAAACATATTTGAATTTTAAGACGGTCCTTTTTAGTATTTTTATTTATTATAAAAAAAGGGAAAACATAAAAAGTCAATATTTACAAGTTTTTGTAAACAAATCAATTGAAGTTTTGATCAATTATTTTCCTCGGGTAGATGATCGCCTTATCTACCTTGGGAGATGATGTTCCGTAATACTTAATGGGTTTATCCCAAAATTGAGATCCGGAATCAATTTCAATATCCGCCCCGAGGATCGATGGCAACACCAGCGGTTTATTATTAATTAATTGAAAGCTTTTGATTTAATTGATTGGAAATAATCACTGAAGATAATCCTCATTGGGCCGACGACGTGAAGGGGTAGTTTGCACCCTAATTCCTGTGTGTATATATATGCTCCCTCTCGACTGGATTTAAACCGGTCTAACGGGAAATATGTTACATTCTACTTAACCGTCGTTAAACACGGAAAGTGTGAAGAATTTATTTGTACGCGCCTTTTTTTAATTACATTTGTTTTAACGGTGGTATTTTAAGAAGTAGATGAAAAAATAGTTGTAGTTTGGTGACTTCCTAGGTGATTTTTCTTTTCGCGTTTCGAATAATTGGATGGTCTGTGTTGTTTTTAAAATTTTCAAAACAAAAATAAAAACCGAAGAATAATCTACAGGATCATCATATTCCTGATTTTCAGTTGCTTTCCTTAATTTTTTAATTTCCGCATGATTTATATAGCGGATGTTGTATATGGAAATTTTTAATGACTTCTTAAATAAATCAAATGCCATAAAAACTAAATAACTATACCTAACAGGGTAATAAATTGTTTATATACCACAAGTCCCATCAACGACGTGTCATTAATTATTAAATAATTACATTTTACAACACAATAGTACGATAGGTTATCAATATTTTACGTACTTAAAAAAATTAAAATATTATAAATATGCCTAAAAGATTACGAGGAATTGTGTAAAAGGAAATGACAATGGAGTTCATAGTCAAAAATTCATCTTTACATTTTCATTTTTTAAGTACTAATTACTTTTTCTTATTTTGTTATAAAATATTTACTATTGTATAAAGGTAGTTTTCGTTTGTCATAGATATTTAAATTATTGTCGCTTTTCTATGTTTTAGTTGTGATCGTTTCTAGTTTAGACCGTCTGTCCGTACCCGCTAGTTTTATATTTTAATGTATTTTCTTTATTTTCAGCGATTTGACAGTATTTATTATGGTCATTCTTTGAGATTTTATATCGACTGAATCAGCTAAAAATGAAGATATAGGATAATAATGACAAATCATTTTTTAAAGGTAGTATTGTTTTGTAATTTTGGTCGTTTCTGTGCCCATATTCCTTGTTTTTTTTTTTTTTTTTTTGTTTTTTTTTTTTTTTTTTTTTTTTTTTGTTTTTTGTTTTTTATTATTTTGTTTTCTTTTAATGCATTTTCTCCATCTTCAATGGTTTGTCTGTCTGTTTTGCCAATATTTAATGATATTTGATGTCGGCCAAGGCAGTTAGAAAAGTAGGAAATAGGATGATATTGGAAAATCATTTTTTAAAGAGATTTCTTTTTGTAGTTTTGGTCGTTTCCGTATCCGTATTCGCGGATATTAAAAAAAATTCTCTATCTCAGCGGTTTGTCTGTGGTTATTCTATCAGTCTTTAATAACGTGTGATGCCGATCAAACCAGCTAGAAAAGTAAGAAAAAGGATGGTAATAGCAAATCATTTTTTAAAGAGATTTCTTTTTGTAGTTTAGGTCGTTTCATTGCCCATATTCGCTGGAGTTTTTTCTTGTTTTGTCAATTCTGCAAAGCTTTGTCTGTGGTTTGTTAGTCAGTCTTTAATGATGTTTGATCTAGGCCA
>CM077114.1:16328792-16364869 GCA_039619505.1 Cimex hemipterus | reverse complement strand
ATATATATATATATAAATAGTGAAAAAAACCAGACTACAATCAAATGTCCCTATTATATTCCGAAATGTGAAAATCATAAAAAAATCACTCATTTCAAATTCATACATTTTGGCGAAAATTGTTAAAATCATATTAAGACTTCTAAAAAAGCTTCCTTAATGTAAAATAAAAATTATAAAAAGCCATAAAAGCAAAAAAAAAATCCAACAAAAATTATATTTATTATATTTATAATCATCGTCAATCTCTTCATCTTTGAAAGGAGTAATTAACAAAACTATTATATCACTAAAAAAGATATTAAATTATGTATGTTTTCTGAAATTTGATGGTTTCCAGGTTTGTAAATAGTAATTTAGAATCTCCATAATAAATTGTTCAACTTTGAAAACAAAAATTTTTTTCATAGTTCTACCTACTAAAACGCTTATTTCACAACGTTTACAACTTTGGTACTGAACAAATCTTATTACAAATTTAACATAATTTTCACTGGTATCACGGATTTTCCCAAAATCTTTTAATTTTGGTGTTATCATTTTGAATTTGAAGCAAGGTCGTGCAATCTTGAAAAATCGGAAAAGTGAAAAAAAAAGTGATATAAATCTAAAACCGTTGGGTTTAGGACCACAGTTACTTTTTGAATGTAGAATCTACTGGCGAAGTTTTTAACACGAGTAGCTGTTCACTCCTGTCTATATGTAACAAAAAATGTGAAAAAAACCTGACCCAATGTCCTTATTATATTCCGATATTTAAAAAGAAATCATAGAAAATTCATTCATTTCAAACTGATACATTTTGTCTCATATTCTTAATATAATATTATTAATACTTCTAAAAAAATTCTTTAACGTAGAAAACATTTTAAAAAGTCATAAAAGTTACAAAGATACACAAAAACATTCGATTTCTAAAATAATCGTGTAAAATGGTAGAAATTAGAAATTAGAATTGCGAGACCTCCTAGGAGCACCTTGGTGCATAAGCGACTCCTTGGTTGGGCTCTGGTCGGGCGCCATCGACTTCTTTGGTCATTTCGGCGCCCTTACGTTCCCTAAGCCTAGTCATTCACACACTCACTCATACAATAAATACATACATGCCACTATTGACAAATCCAATCAAACATGCTTATCCTTTATCTAGAGTCCGGGTCGGAGGGTACTCGATATTCCGCCCCGACCCGGTTGTGTAAAATAGTAATATTTATTTAGCACATTTATAGTTGTGTTAATAGAGAAAGTAAGTTATTCTATTATATAAGATTGAACGAAAAAAAAGTTATAACGAAAAATGAAAATAAACATTAATTTATTTTAATTACGTAATAAACAATCTGGACAAATCTTAAATTCTGCTATGCTTTGATAGAATTAAAACTTCCAATCATAATTAAAGAGATAATAGTAAAATTAAATTATTTTGAATAGATAGGGGATATGATCTCAAGTTTCGTGAACAACTACTAAATTTATCTATTTGTGGAAACTTCTGAATAAGGTTATTGACTAATTTCATGACTTGGTTGAAGCCAGAATAAAGAAAATGATCGTCACTAATACGAGAAGTGATGAATACAGAAAAAAATCTTTGATTATGAAGTAGAACTCGGAATTTTAGTTGAGAACGTAATAAAAGACAACAGGAGTAATGCAATTTGCCCCACATCAGCAATGGAAACCGCTGTCGATCTTCCACCCTTACATACAAAAGGTAGCTTTTGAGAGTGTCAATTGATTCCTGAGATCTAAAGAGGAGCCAACAAAAAATTCTGGAAAAAATTAGCTATTCAAAAAAATTAGATTTTTGCTATGGTCTATTTTATTACAATTTTTAGACAGTTTTAATTCTATCTCTGTTTAGCAAATTTCAGAATTGTTCTGATTGCTTATTATGTATTTACAATAAATTAATCATTGTTTTTAATTCAATTAATTATACTTTTTTGTAAGGTATTGGTTGAAATAAAAAAGCTAGTGTTACGAGCGGGATTCGAACACACGACTTTCAGCTAACGCCGCTGATTTTATTTGAATTATCTTGACTTCTTTTCATTTCAAACTTACGAAAAAATTACAGTATTTAGTTGAAATGAAAAAAAGTTAATGGCACGAGAGGGATTCGAACCCACGACCTTCGGCTAGATACGCCGCTGCTGTAGCCGAAGTTCGTGGGTTCGAATCCCTCTCGTGCCATTAACTTTTTTTTCATCTCCACTAAAAACCTAATTAATTGTGATAAATTAATTGGTCGAACGGACCGCGAAAACAGTGAACTTATGAAAAAAGAATAATCAACTGAAGAAAGTAATTTGAACATTAAACACAATAGATTTTTTTATTGTTTTACTATACAAATTGGCTTCAATCATTATTTTTCGTTTAACCTTTTTAATATTGATCAACTTACTTTCTTTATAGTTACTACTATAAATGCACTAAATAAATAAATAGCACTATGTTAAACGGTTTTTTTAGTAATAAAAATTTTTGGTATATTTTTAGTATTTTTTAACTTGTGCAATGTTGTATAATTTTTAAAATTTATTTTAGACTTTTTATAATTTTTATTTTACATTAAGGAAGATTTTTTAGATGTCTTAATATTATTTTAGCTATTTGCGTCTGAATGTATGAATTTGAAATGAATGAGTTTTTTCTATTTTTATAATATCGGAATATAATAGGGATATCACCATTTTTTGTGAAAAAACCTGCTTACAACCAAATGTCCCTATTGTACTCTCCCTTATTATATTATATCCATATTATATTATATACATTATATCATTAGATTATATATATATATATATCAAATAAAAATGGCGAAAAAACTATACCCCAATTTCGTATATATACATATGCAGAGTGTAGAACCACTCGTGTTACAAACTTTTCCGTTTAATTCCAAATTCAAAATGGAACGAAAAAGTCTTATTTAACTATGGTCGGAATCTCAACAGTTTCGAAGTTATTCCCCTTACTTTTTCTGACCTTTTAAGACGTCACCTTGTTCAAATAAACAATGATAATTTCAAAACTAAGAGGTTTTCGACAAATCCATTAATACAATTGAAAACTACGTTGAATTTCCAATAAGATGCGATCAATACTAAACTTGTAAACGTTCATGAAATAAAAGTTTGAGCAGTGGGAACTTCGAAGAAATAAAATTTCAAGTTAGTTTTTCAACCAAAAAGTCTTAATTAACTATGGTCGGAATCTCAACAGTTTCGAAGTTATTCCACTTTGTCTGATTTTTTAAGATTGCACGAACTTGCTTCAAATTCAAATTGATGACTCCAAAATTAAAAGATTTCGAGAAAATCCGTGATACCACTGAAAATTATGTTACATTTCCAATAAGATGTAGTTAATACCAAAGTTGTAAACGTTGGTGAAATAAGCGTTTTAGTACCTTTGAAAAATATTTTTTTTAAATTGAACAATTTACTATGGTGATTCCAAAATACAATTTCCAAACATAAAGACCAGCAAATTTCAGAAAATGTAATCAATTTAATATCAATTTTAGGGGTATAATTGCCGTTTAATTCATTTTTTAAGTTAAAGAAATTTATGAAAGAGAGAAAAAAATCAGCGTTGACGATGGGTAAGGTTAAACATAAAGAAAATTTTATGTTTAAAAGAAAGAAATTTGGATGAATTTATTAAACTTTTTTAGTTTTTATTTACTTATTTACCAACACGACTGCAGATTTTATTGAAGGATTATTGTATTATTATTCCCTGAAATAAAAATGTCTTAAGATTTAAAACGTGTTTAGTTCATTCAAAATTTTTTTAATTATTTTTAAAAATCTTTTCACCTTACCAATCCGTCAACCACAACTTTCTATACCTTCGTTAATTTCTTAATCTTTCAAAAAGTAATCAATAAAGCAATTACAACACTAAAAAGTATATTAAATTGAGTACATGTTACGCAATTCATCGGTCTTTAGGTTCGGGAATAGTAGTTTAGAATCATCATGAAAGGTTTTTCAACATTGAAAAAATAATTATTTTTCAAAGTTCTGGCTATTAAAATTAAAATGCTCATTTCACCAACGTTTACAAGTTTAATATTGATCACATTTTACGGGAAATTTAAGGTAGTTTTTAATGGTATCAACGGATTTGGCCGAAACCTTTTATTTCAGTTTTGCAATTATTGCTTGTTGGAAGCAAGCCGTGAAATCTTAAAAAATCAGAAAACTGAAATAACCCAGAAACAGTTGAGATTCGGGCCATAGTGTGGTGGTTAGTGACGATAATTGATAATATTTGGAAATCGTGTGAGACGTAGGTTTTAGAAAAACATCTTTTTATCTTGCCAACGTTTCGATCCTTATTCAGATCATCTTCAGAGCCTGGGATTTATAAACATTGTTTAACTCACTCAAAGTGTTTGTTTTCTGTGGAACAAGTTTGTAAAGCGAGTAGCCGGACACCCTGTTCACGCAATCTAACATTTGTCTTTTAAATGGTTATAAAAACAATTTAAAATTAGTTACGGATCGGTTAAAAAATATATACGGTTATGAAAACTGTATAAATAAACCAAAAACTTAGATTGCTGGAAAAATTGATTATAAAACTGTGCATTTAAAACAAATTTTTCCATCTTGGATCTGCGGCTTGTCGGAAGCAACCTTTTTTTAAAATTATCATTTAACAATAATATAGAAATTTATATAAATACACTTAAAGTACAGACGCAAAATGGCCACATGTTTATAAATAAACTATATATAATGAAGATTTTAATAATTTTTAAAAAGATAAGTTTTACAATAAATTTTCTAAACACTATTATTCTTTGTTGTACATACGTCGTTTAGGAATGTAGTTCTGATGATGTAGTCAATTCCCGAAACGAAAAATATTTAAATAAGAAATTGATTTACTTTTTAAAACAACCTTCACGGAACTGAATTTCCTTTTCTTTTAAAAACCAAAAAATTAAAAACGAAAAATTAATCTTAAAAATGTGTATGTTAAACGGCAAATTTTACCTTCGACTTAACGCCCCTGATCTCTAGCGGCGGTGGACATCGTTCCTGATGCTTCTTCTAGTTGAAAACAGATCGCAGGAAGGGTGGATTCGGCAGGGTTGTAACCAATTCAAAAAGTTCTTTTTAAAATAAAATCTAGCTTTAAAACCCACTCCACGATTAAAACAGCAATGATGATTACATGCCAAGGATTTTAATTAAAAAGAAATAAAAAGATAAAACTAATAATAATTGGGTCCAAAAACAGTATCGAATTAAACAAACAACGGTTTTAGTTTATAATAAAATAGAATGTTAATTTAAAACATTAAAATAATGTCATAATTAATTGTATAACGCTTGTTGTTTGGTTAAAAACATAGACGTCGATTGAGTTTGAACGAAATATTTTCTTTTATTTGATTATATTATTTGAAACGATTATCAGAAATCGTAAGATGCGGTCTGGTGTGATGTAGATTTCAGAAAAACATTTCCTTTATGATGCCAACGTTTCGATCTTTATTGAGATCATCTTCAGGGCCCGGGATTTACAAACATTGTTTAAATTTAACAAAAACATATAGGATGTGGGAAAAAAGTAGTAGAAATACATTAAAAATGTTAAATTTAAACAATTTTTATAAATCCCAGGCCCTGAAGATGATCTCAATAAAGATCGAAACGTTGGCATCATAAAGGAAATGTTTTTCTGAAACCTACATCACACCAGTCCGCATCTAACGATTTCTGACAATCACCGACTAACGGTGACTAAACACCGCATATTTACTTGAGACATTACATATACGTACAATACGTGATAGTACTACAGCATATAGATAAAATTTTATCCTGTCAGGTTTATGCAGAGAATATCTCTGACTTCACCTAATTCATTCGAATTCGTTTACGAAATTTAAAAAAAGTCATATATTATGAAAAATTTATCTATATTATTTTAAAAAATCGTAAAGTGAGGTTGAGATGGGGAGTTGATGTCCGAGAGGATCGAAGTCACGATAGCTCAGGTGGTAGAGCAGCGGCGTATCTAGCCGAAGGTCGTGGGTTCGAATCCCTATCCTGCCATTAACTTTTTCATATCAACTAAAAACTATAATTAATTGTGATATATTAATTGGTCGAGCGGACCACGAAAATAATGATTTAATATAATTTTCTATATCGATCTTCTTTGACAATTCACATGGTTTACAGTACATTATTTAGATGTTTGGATTATTTTAATTAGAAATACCGTTAAAATATTTCTGATCCAAGCACTAATAACGGTACAAGTTGGAAAAAATTATAAATTGATTAAAATTACATATAGATGAAAAGGATGTTTTACTTAGGTAAAGTTAGGTTTCTACGGTAAGCGTCGGGGAGTAGGGTTGTAGTAGTGGTACACCTAGTAAAATCAAAGCAATTGAACATTTGGCCAGAGAAATAAAAAGGCTAGGAACAAATTCGAGGAAGATTTGCTCTGATGATCAGGCGGTACTTTTTATCTATTTTCGTGTAAGGATGAAGCAAAGAGTATATGAATTGTTCGATGCCCAGGCCGAAATCAGCGGATACTGACAATGGAATGGCTCCCTTGGCATTCGGGAGATAGAAACAATGAGACACTGTACATTTTGGTGAAAAAAGAGCCAGTATGGATTTTCTAGGCTGCGGCTTACCACCTTGCCACAAAAAATGATACATCTGAAAATTGATCTTTCCAAATCCTTGTAGATGGGACGACACCCCAGGTATGAAGCTTGCGAACAGAATTATAGAAGGGACATCCGCAAGAATTGCTGGACGGGACGCAACAGAACCAGGATTCTGTTGGACTATATGGCACCACTTGCCGAATAGGACTGCACAGAGAAGAAACGCCGTGCAGAATCTGCAGGGTGAAGAGGAGACCGCAGAACACGTAGTAAGTTTTTGTGAGGGTCTAAATGAATCTATACAGGTGTCGATATGGTAGGGGAAAAGCCTATTTAAGACCCTATGCTATGGAGCCACGAGCAAGACGGTGAAAGTTAATTAACAGTCTGAAGCCAGTGAGTTATAAAAATAGAGGAGGAATAAGCATATAAATAGATCTACTCAGGACTACATGTAGAAGTCTTTATGGCCTGTAGGGTAAGGGACTTGTTATATCAGGTAGAGGAGTTTATGGATACGGTTAAGGTTAGCGGTACGGACGATTTATGCTAGGTTAGGTAAGGTTAGAATTAGAAATTACAGAAATGAAAACAATCCTGCAATATTTCTTAAATCTATGTCTATGTGTAGAGGTCATTTGATTCTAAATTAATAAATATTAAATAGCCATTATGGTTAGGTTGCAGCCCTTTGTGAATTAAAGAAATGAAAACTTTCCTTAATTATTTTACGGTTCTGCATTCGAAAAGGCGTGCGATCTCGCTCATTTTTTACAATAATAATAATAGAAAGTGTGTAATATATATTCAATTAGCAATAATCACTTTGAAAGGCAAAATGAACTCTATAAAGCACCAAAAAACAATCTATATAATTAGGAAACCTCTTGGATTGCGAGCCCTGCTAAAAATACAAACGGTGTTTTTTAAAAATTTTATAATCTACTTTGCTTAAAAGGATAATGAAATTCCTTGGCTCCTTATAGAGAGGGTGTAATATTGTAGTAACACGGCAAGGAGTATCCGATTTTTCTAGAAAGCAGAGTTGTTTTATTGTATACAGTAACAACAATCTTGTTTCCCTAGAGTCTGTTCATACTGAGAGTATTTATTGGCGTGAATGTTCAGTGTGAGCGGGCCGATGACGGAATATTGAAGTCCGAAAGAGCTTCGAAAGTCCATCTCGAGGCATCTACTGGCTTCCCAATGAAGCTTAAAGCTTCACCGCTCAAGCGCTAGAAATCGATAACTTCACAACTGGAATTATTACACTCTCTGTAATACATAAACGACAATACATGTCGTTGTTTAATTTTTTTAAACTTGCACCATTAATTGGAAAAAGTGCATAAAGCAATTTCCTTTTTTGGATGTAAAAAGGTACTTTGAGGATTAACAATAACGCAGCTGAAAGACTTTGATAATTATAATAATATTAATTATAATATAATAATAAGTTGATAAAAAAATTTATTCAATTAACAGAGTTTCCATCGTGTCTATACTTCTAATATTTAGTTCTTAAGTTTTTTATATTCAACAGTCGAAGCTTATGTTCAGTTAGTTAAATTTGGTTTACCAAGAATTTTTTTTCTGGAAGGCTTGAAAGTGGTAGTTTAATATAAAGCCTTGAGTTCGTTGCAGGTAGATTTTTTTATTAGTTACATACTTAAATAAAATGGAAAATTAAGTAAACTTTTTATTTTTTTCAATGTAAATGACGCAGATCGCGAAACTGATATACATTTTGTTAGAGTATGTATATTATATTGGATGTATGAGCATGTAATTTATTTACTTGAATGGCAGGCTTTATCCCCGATTCCTCAGAGTTATTTCGCGTACTCAGGTGTAGTAAAGAAGTCAAAAGTAATTTATTACCGCGAATAAAGGACTTATCCTCAATTATCCAAAGAATATCGAATTCTCTGAAATAGTGTAAATTCAATTTATTAGCGAGAATGGCGGAGCTTATCCCCAGTTATTCCGAGTAATATTCAATACTCTGTGGTAGGGTAAATGCTAACCAGACAATCATGTTTTTAATATGTGTTATTTGTGTAATTTTATTCGCAATTTAAGCGGTACAGTCAATTGAAGATATCAGGTGATGATAGTTATTTTCTAAAGTGGAGGATTGGGTATAGTGGTTGAATACTGAAGAGAGAATGGGACTAAATATACTGCCTTGCGGAACCCCCCACTCTTCTTCTCTAAAACTGAGTTTCCAAAGGAAAGCACTCAAACAATTTTAGTTCAAGGGAGGATGCAATTATATCTACAATCCTGTAGTAGAGGTGAATGATAGAATGTGAACACGAATTGCTGGGATGGAATTATTTTGGACCTTTTAAGGAAGAGGTGCAAATGTTTTAGTGTTTTTTATTCAAAAATCATTACAATTAATCTTAGTTCCAATTAAATATTAGTTAGCTGTATACAGATCCAGATACAAATTTATTTAAAAAAAAAGGTTGAACGCGTTAGAAATTCTGACATGAAATTCCGGACTGTTATTTGATGTACAAAACGCATCTCAGTGTATTTCATAAAGGTCATAATCCATTGATTGAGTAAATTTATAGTCTTGTTAAAACCGGGACTTAACTGACATCTACGTTGGGGAGAATTAAGCCAAAACTTCGTGAAGTAGGGATGTGCTGCGATCTGGAACGGTTGCCACCTACAGAAGGAGACCGACAGGCTATCATCACCCCTCATAGAATTCGCCGCATTCGCCATTTGAAATCTTTGTTAATTTAAGTAATTTAGGACTTAATGTTGTACCATTTTTTTCGTATATCATTGTTAAACGTTTTATTTAAAGGTGATATCCATAAAAGAAACGACAAGGCCTCTGATGCCGTTTCAAATTATGTTTTAAAATAATATAGATAAATTTTTCATAATATATGACTTTTTTTAAATGTCGTAAACGAATTCGAATTAATTGGGTGAAGTCAGAGATATTCTCTGCATAAACATGACAAGAATGGATAAAATTTTATCTATATGCTGTAGTACTATCACGTATTGTACGTATTTGTAACATTTAAACAATGTTTATAAATCCCAGGCTCTGAAGATGATCTCAATAAAGATCGAAACGTTGGCACAAAAAACAAAATGTTTTTCTAAAACCTACGTCACACCAGACCTGATCTCACGATCTTCAAATAATCATCAAACATAAAATAGCTTAGGGAGAAAATATATTTGTAAAAAAACCCAGGCATTATACGAAACAATAAAGGCATTAAACATGAATTCAATAAATAAATAAGACAATAAAAATATTAAAATACATTAATTCACTGTTTTCGTGGTCCGTTCGACCAATTAATATATCATAATTAATTTCGGTTTTTAGTTGAGATGAAAAAAAGTTAATGGCACGAGAGGGATTCGAACCCATGACCTTCAAAAGGAGGCAAAACTCGTAAGGTGAGGTTGAGATGGGGAGTTGATGTCCGAGAGGATCGAAGTCACGATAGCTCAGGTGGTAGAGCAGCGGCGTATCTAGCCGAAGGTCGTGGGTTCGAATCCCTATCGTGCCATTAACTTTTTCATATCAACTAAAAACCATAATTAATTGTGATATATTAAAGTACATGCTATACATAACAAATCATGCTAGAGACAAGTACTTAGGGAAGCTCTTAGAAAGGCTGCACCATCAGCAAAGAGGGTCAGTTCTGCAGTGGTTTTTAGCTGCGGTCACTTGTAAAGATGATAAATAAGGTAGGTTTAAGAACAAACCCTTGGGATGTATTGCATTATGGAAGGTAGTTTTTTATAAACTGCACATCATTTTGCTCTCCAGTCCTACATTTTAACTTCGTTTCTAATCTTAAAATATTAATTATTCATATCAAGTGAATAACTATGGCTGAAAAGGGTTTTTCTTTCTTTTAAGAAATTGATGAGTAAGAAGCACAATTATTGTTCTTGGGTTCTGACAAATTTGCAATACAACCTAAAAACAGTAATAAGTCATAAAACTGTCCAAGAACAGTTTTATCTACGATTCTGTACAAAATACCTGAATTAAAGTGAATTTTTTTTTTTAATTTTCCAAAGATTAATCTACATTGATTTATATAAAAAATTAGGTAAATTTACGTTTCACCCTGTGAATTGAGCTTATCGAATTCAAATTAAAGTATTGAAAATGTATTTATGATATTATCTATGCGTCTGGTTTTATATTTTCTGGGTAAACATTTAGAAAATTAAACGATAATAATATCTTTTTTTTTGTATCTACGAAGTGATGAACCTGATCGGATCATTTTGGGCTGCCTTTCTCGTCTGATTTGGCCTTTTCCTCATCTTTAGTCTAAGATTTAAGACGTTTGTGATTTGTGTGTAAACATTTAGAATCGTTTTGGTCGTTCCATCTGTCAGATTTCGCCTTTCAGCTTCAGCTTAAGGTTTAAGACATTTTTGATCCTATTTATGGGTGATTTTGTGATTTTCGTAGTAAAATTTGGAAATCAAACGATAATAATTATTATTTATGAGTAATGAATTTGCAGTTTGATTGTTTACGATAATAAAATATACCTACCAATGTAAAGTTATGACATGCAGTAGAAATATACATAATATTAACTGTAACTATCAGATTGAAGGCGTTACGCCAGATAGAGTGGAAGAAGTAAGAGATTAATAATAATAAGAGGTATCACATTGACTTTTGATGTACCCATTGGTAAATTGAGAGCTCATAGTATTAAACTCTTGGGTTTTATCATGAGATTATCAGCTGACATCAATCATAAAAATCTGTTCAAGCTTTTATATTGCACTTTTATTCTCACGAAATTAGAACATTGCGGTGTCCACTATATTGTGAAAGTAACCAAACTAGAACAAGTGCAGGAGAAATTTTCTAAATTTACTGCTCTCACACTTATGAACCCTAATGAATATTGTCATGTAATGTCCCAAATAGGTCTAATCAGTCTGTCTAACAGAAGAAGACTACTTGAAATTGGATTTCTTCACAAGCTACTAAATGGGACAATAAAATGTGATGAACTGTTAGTCATGATAAACTTCAATGTGCCTAGATTCAATTCGAGAAATTATAATGTATTCTATTACCAAATGCATTCTACGAACTACCTGTGCATTCCTATTAATCGGATCATGATAAAAGGCAACAAGTTTAATGTGGATTGGTTCCATGACAATTTTCGTCAAGTCAAAAAAACTATATTGCATAAATTGTCATTGTAAATCATTGTGAGTGTTGTAACGGGCTCGTGTATAATTAAATAAAATAGATAAATATATTAGTCAATAAGAAATTTTTTGAGAAGATTTGCTAAACATGTTCATATACACTTTTTAGAATTGAATTTCTACGGCATTTATAAACACTGAAAATTACCCAGTATTTTAAGGTTTAATCATACAATTTACATCGATCACATCAAAACTTATTAGTTATTACTTATTGCCATTGCCTGAGGTAAGTGACCATAGGACCATATTCAACTGTTGAACCCATTTGAAGATCAGGCTCAGATTCTCGCCCAATCTTCAACCTGGGTGTCGAGATTTTTTTTCCCCGGGGGGAGGGACAATTAACTCCGGATTAACGGATCACGGGGATTTGTCAGGTGCCAGGATGTCTCCTGAGGGCGTTCTAACGAGGCGGATACGGGATAAAGCCAGGTAACAGGATTAGGCCTGCCCCCCAGGACTCTTTTTGAACAAGGAGGCAAACAAGAAAAACAATTTGTTCTTCCCTTATTTTATGATTATGCTTTCGCCCGTTAAAATCGGCCCTGGGAGTGTTGAAATGGCCTACTCTCTTTTATTTACAGCTCATTACGAGTTACATCACCAAAATGATATAAAATAAAATCTTATAAAAAGAAACAAAAAAATAGAGCTTATATTAAAAAAATATTGCAACTATCCAAAATATTTTATATACAATCATTGATTTTACCGTTAAATACGAAAAAATAAGAAAGATAAATATAGTTCGGTACATTCAAATTTGTCAGCAATATAAGGTCTACCACGATGTTCCTGGTCCGTTTGTCTCGCTTGTTGACGAATTAAAAATAAGAAGTCCACGAGTGCAAATTATTTGAAAAAGATCAAACTATGAGAATTTTACGTAAAAACAAAACCGTGACTTAATGACTTAATTTGGTCGCATCCAATGGATTAAAATAATGAGGGAGTCTGACCGGAAAGAGCTAAATCGAACAGACTGATTTTTCACCATACCGCAGATCACAAGAGGATGGATTATTATCGTTTCTCTATGGTCACAAATATCTAAGATCTTGCATAGATGATGGCGAAAAGACACTCAGATAGACAGACCATTGAAATGGTGAATGATGGAGTGAGTGCGGTGTTCAATCCTTTTTTAAAAAAGATAGTTCCTACTCACAGTAAGTTGTTTTGCAACGTCCGGATTTCGAGCCTCTCAGCTCATCATCAGGTTGAAGGACTTCTTCAACCACGTCTATCGACATGAATTCCCAAAGTGAACCCGCTGATAGTGGCATGATCTGAGCGCCGTTAAAAAAATAAGTTGTTTATTGGAACGTCGCATTGGCGGAGTGTCAGAGGGTAGGAACCCTTTTCAAAAAGGATAGGCATGCCGATCGTAAAAGACCTAACTGTACGTTCATTATAGCTAAGAGTAATTGATACTATTATTTGATTTTCCAAATTATTTAAAAAAAATTAAGATCGGACATAGATAAGGTCAAAAATGTCTCAGGCTTAGTAATGAAGATGAGAAAATCTTGCCGGTAAATAGACCAAAATGACCAGAAACGATGAAATTGCAATTTGATGATGCGACACAAACATCTAAAAAAACATATTATTGTCGTTCGGCTTTCCAAATTTGTATACCGAACACGTATAACCACACATAGATAAAGTCACAAATACCTCAGGCCCGTACCGAAGATGAAAATATTAAGTAAGATCAGATAGGCAGACCAAAATGATGAGAAACTACCGAAGTATAGGTTCATCATCCCGCAGATCCAAAAATAATTATTACTTATATACAAAGAGAAATATGAAAAATGTCTTACGCCCTGTATCGAAGATGGAAAGGTTTTAAAAGGTTTATTGGTTTTAAAAGACAAACAGCGAAAATAAGCGGACCAGTAGCGTCTCACTGATACACTGATAGGCCCAAACAACAAAATTAAATTGTCACTTTATTTTCATGTTTTTTAATGGTAAGGAAAGAAGCCTTGGCCTAAGTTTAATCGTATTTCTGACAAAATGCTAGAAATATATAGGAATGTATATTTGTTAATTTTTTCTGAGAATAAAAATCTTTCAAATTGGGATGATGATTCAACGGTTGTTAGAGAGTCAATAACCAGTCAATTATAAATTCGACTTGTATTGTAATGAATGTAATTTATTAGCGTGAAAGGAAAGGGTTGCTTACAGCCCCGCCCCGAGGAAAATCAAGTACTTTGGGGTGAGTGTATGACGTCTGGCCTGGAGAGTAAAAGTAATTTAATAGCGTGAAAGGAAGGGGTTGTTTATAACCCCGCTCTGAGGAATATCAAGTACTTTGGGGTGAGTGTATGACGTCTGGAGAGTAGAAGTGATTTATAAGCGTGAAATGAAGGGGTTGCTTATAACCCCGCCTCGAGGAATATCGAGTACTCTGGGGGAGTGAGTGTGACCGGATATCTATGTTTGTGGTTATGTGTATGTAATGTATTGTATGTTTTGTTTCTATTCTGTATTTGATAACCTGAGGTACAAACGAGAGACTAGCGTTCTAGAATATCAACATAGTATATATCTGAAAGCAGAGAGTCAGTAACCAGATCGAGATGATCAAATGGCTGCAGTTTAAAACAAAATTTGCGGGAAAGAAAAGAAAAAGAAGGAAAACACGCCGTTTGCCGGCCCATAAACTCCCAACTTAGGTATATATATTTTTTTCAGTTTTTGTTTTATTATTTCTGTAATATACTTTATATATTACAGGAAAGGGATATAATATATAAAGTATATTTTGTTCGTGCTTCATTCCGAACACTATTCCTACACCCAAGTATAATACATAGTATAACTTATCTAAGGGATGTTTCTGACCAACTCTATTTACAAGGAGTTCTTTCACTCAAATCTTAGATTGTAATCTGGGTCTTTCCGGAAACGGCCAGAGAGTCCTGTTC
Source organism: Cimex hemipterus (assembly GCA_039619505.1). Taxonomy (NCBI): domain Eukaryota; kingdom Metazoa; phylum Arthropoda; class Insecta; order Hemiptera; family Cimicidae; genus Cimex; species Cimex hemipterus. The sequence goes on along the minus strand of CM077114.1, from coordinate 16,350,010 downwards.
GTCCTATCGAGATCTAAGTTCTGAAATCGATGTAGCACCTGGGCGGAAGGGTGCAATTGTCCCCCGTCGATTCTTATCCTAGATGTCCGAGCCGTGGTGAAAGGGCGCTGTCACAATATTTTGGCAAAGGGTTGAAATTCCGCCGTGGCAGGCATTCCATCCGTGGGACGTGACACGTTTCTCGTGGATATGTTGTTTCAATCTTCTTCCGACCTGAGTGAACAACCGGTCGGCAATTCTGCTCAGTCATCCATCACATTTCAACGTTCGACGTTGTAACTTTATGACATATATATATTTTGTTTTTCAGCACAACGTAAAAAAAGAGAGACTATTATTTTATTTTGTCATTTATCTTAATGAATAGGCCATTGGTGAATTAAAAACTAATATTACGTCACGTACTTTGAAAATGAAAACAAAAATAATATGTACTTTCCAAAAGGATAGTTCTTACTCACAGTAAGTACTAAGTCTTACTGTGAGTAAGAACTATCCTTTTGGAAAGTATTGAACACCACACTCACCCCATCATTTAACATTTCTATAAAATAATATGTGGTGAATTTAATGTAACTTGGCCTTCCGAATTAAGAATTTGAAAAAGAAAATCAAAGCTTGGATGGCAATAGGATAAATTAGATTGCGAGTGAATGTTTGGAGTCAGAGCTTTATAGCACTCAGAAACCTAAAATATAATGTTTGGATGTTGGGGCGTGAAATGACCTTAGCCGTTAAAACGCCCTTAAAAATTAGTAATAATAATAATAATATGTGGTGTTTAGTTACCGTTAAAAAAATGAAAAAATAAATTAAGTATTTGTACTCAACAATATCAACAACTCAACAAATACTTTGAATCTAAAATTTCTAGCATTGTATAAATTCATTTTTTTCTCGCACCCTACATGTATTAGTAAAATTTAAACAATGTTTATAAACCTCAGGCTCTGAAGATGACCTCAATAAAGATCGAAACGTTGACACGATAAAGAAAATATTTTTCTAGAACCTAAATCTCACCAGACCGTTTCTCAGATCTCGAAATAAGAATTAATAAAAATAATGTTCATTTACAGCTTTCAACTGTATATTGGCTCAATATAGGGAGCGAGTAGGGATGTCGCATTCTATGAGATTGAACACGATCTTTTAATTCTGTGAGTACACTGCTACAATATTCACTGGATAGTAAGATGTCTTGTGTGTTCAACATATCGTCATATTGAGTTCATTTATTAATTTGAGTGTGAGAGGACAGATGAAAGAATGCTATTCACTCCATTGATTACATTTTTAGTACCATACTTTATTGAAGTTTACAGTGAACTTCTGACGATTGCCGAATACAAATGTACAATAGCCTCTTCAGTATAGTTTTTTTTTAGAAAGGACGAACAGAAACTACAGAAAATGACGAAGATGCTCAAAAATTGTAGCAGTAACCCTCGGATCATAATGTTCTTAACTTTCAAACTGTGATTTCGCCTATTTTCGCTTTGTAATTCAAATCCTCATGGCTGTTTGGTATGATAAATTAATAAACTCTTCCATACTTTATTTCTTATTAATGCTGGCATGAGTTTTGTCTATATAAACACGATTTATTTTTTACCACTATTTCGTGGGTTAGTGACAATATTGGTTGCAATGAACTGGTTATTTTCTTGAAAAAGGTAGTGTAAAAGTTATTAGGAAGGCCAAATAGTGTTATTTTCAACAGCTTTTCCTGTCGGTAATTGTCGTTTTGTAAGTTAGCCATGTTCTAACACCCGCCTGGTGGCTTTTAAGAATCGGGTTGTTATTTTTTGTATAATCCCCACAAAATTGGGTTGCAGGCCCAGGCATCCTTGGCAGACAGCTTGGCACCTCCAGGATTAGTACATTTTAAAGGATTCCCCACAAAGGTGCAACTTCTTATCCAAATTACCGCTGATCCTCATTCAGGTAAAAAATTTCCTTTTTTGGAAAGTTTACCCAATTTATCGTTTGTATTGTTTGTTCAGATCTAATCCTAAAGACTGGTAAATTTTTTCATTTTCGAAGGATATTTTCAGATCTTCATATCTATCATTCATATCATAAATAATATAACACCGTGTCTATTTTTTATCTCCTCTTGTTTGTTTTTCGTAATTAAAAGAAATTTGCTATAAAAAATGAAAAATCGAAAAATAAAACCAAAAGTTTTCTTGTGTCTGTTGTCAGTCCCTTTTGTATTGTTTGTATTGAATTTAGGAGCAACAAATTATCAGGACGTCCTTGTTAATCATGGTGACCGGCGGATTCGAGATTTTTCCACAAGGACGTGTTTTTGAAGAGGGGCAGTTGGGAAAACAGAAACTGGGTCCCGTTCCCAGAACCGGATGTTTGCTTTGTCAACAGACGGGACACCCTTTTGTGGGACGATGATAGACAATGACCCGCCGAAATCTACGCGCCATGGATTCATAGAAGCTCGAGAGCCCAATTGAGGACTAATGGGGCTGAAAAAATACCAACACTTTGTCTATCGGGGCGGGATATTTTTATTGGATGGAAGAAAAAGGTGCATTTGGGGGGATCCGATTTTCAATTGGTTTTCTGTGTAAATATGAAATCAGGGAGAGAAACGTTGGGAAAATGTGAATAGATAATGAGGGGTTGAATGGGGAGTCGCCCAAAAATCAACCACTGCTACGATCTATCTCCTCGCTCTTTCACCCTCTCTCCCTCGTTCTCTCTCATTCACTCACGCCCTCTTCTTTTTGTCTCTGTTTGTTTATTTCACTTTATCTTTTTCACATTGGTGATTTATTTTTTCCTCCGCCTGTCCATAGTCGCTGTTTTTATCTCATTTTATACGTTCTCTGCATCATTGACATTCTCTCTCTCTCTCTCTCTCTCTCTCTCCCTCTCTTTCCTCGTCATTTCGCAAGAGTTAGAACATTTATTGCATTTATTGTTTTTCAGATATTTATCCTTCTCTGTCTTTCTCTCTCTCGTACTGCGTTGTGTTGAATACTATGTTTGTTCACTTATTTTATTAGTAATTTGCGCTTTCATTGCTCAATTATTATGTAAATTGATATATCTATTTCAAAAGCAAATTTAAGTTCAATGTAAAACAAATTGGCGGAATATATTTAGGAATAATGTTATTTCATGTAATTAATCTATTAGATATAAGTTAAAGTTAGTAACTATTGTATTTCACATTAGATGTAAGAATGGTCCTTGAGACCAAATCTTGTGTGATTGATAAATAAAACGTTCATCATCATCATCATCATCATCATCTCGCTCTTTTCTCTATAACCTTTCATTCTACCCTCATTGACATTCTCTCTTTCTCTCTCTCTCTCTCTCTCTCTCTCTCTCTCTCTCTCTCTCTCTCTCTCTCTCTCTCTCTCTCTTTCAGTTCTTGTTTGTCTCTGTTATTTAATTTTACTCTGTCTTCTTCACACTGTTTTTCTTATTCTATACCTTTACCTTACTCATTATAACTGTGTTTATATCGCATTCATACAACAATCACTAACTCCATCATAGCTCTTTTTCTCTCTGCCACTCCTATATCTCTCCCTCTCCTCTATATCTTTCTTCGACTTATTTTTAATCGTTCATCTGTTTTGATCTCTTTTTCTCTTTTTTCCCTCCCTATCACTCTCTGTTAATTTGTCTGTGTTGTTTACATAATTTTTTTCTTTCATCTCTCTCTTCTTACTCTGTCTTTTCTCTTGTCAACTCTTTCTTTTGTATCGTTATAATTATTTAATTATGATAGTATAACAAAGTATGTTTTTGCGTATTAATTAATGAAATCGATGAGACGATTTCAAATTGTAAGATCTTAGATTTGGTAAACAAAAGTAAATTTTTTGATTGTTTCCATGGGAGAAAGGTTGGAAGTTCTATCGTCTTTAAATGAGCTCAAATTCGATATGCCTGTTTCTTCGGCTCGGTGAGACGTGCTTTATATTCAGGGGGTGGTGGCAAGTTGCCGACACCTTCAGGCAAATATCAATATTTGTCTCAGCCCCACCACCTTCGGAGCCTCTCTCGGAAATGCGAGCGAATATTTGATCTCCACCCTACCAAAAGATATCATTTATATCTGTAAATGTATAATAAAACCTAACAGTCCTTGAATCCCCTAGGGGAACACAATTTATACGAGATTCGGAGATAATTTGAACACTAATATCAAAATATTTCTTACTATTCTGTTCATGTAAGTAGATTTCAAAGACCTTATATACAGAAAAATTATATATATATATATATATTTTTTTTTTTTTTTTTTTGGGGGGGGAGATAAGAAGATAGAAACATTCATGCTTTGATTACACCCTGGGAAGTATACCACAAGTTCTGGGTAAAACGATTCTTCCCAATACCCTGTCCATGTAGGAGTCCCGCAAGGAGGTATCTGAGGTCTTATTCATTGATTAACATGTAGCGCCGGATCCATAATCATATAATTCCCGGCTTATAATTGAAAAAATGGTATAACTTACAGATCAAACTACTAGAATGTTAAAATAAAAGCTTTACAGAAAAACCAATAAAGAAGAGATTCACTATTCAAAGATTTATTTACAAAATCCGATTGTAAATACAAGTGTGAGCTTTTAATATGTGTTTTATTAACCTTTCATACTTTAGGACAGGCCAAATGTTATAGTAAAATGCTGAAGCAAAGCGGTGGCCGAGTAGTTAAGTCGTCAGACTCTCGTCTAGTAGATCTCGCGGTCGTGGGTTCGATCCCCACCGCATCTGATTTTTTTTCTAACGCCTCAAAGGGCAGGTGACCGCAATGAAAAGAAATTGGCACGCCACTCTTCAGTGGAAAGTCTGGGGCGGGATCGGATCTCAGCGACCCAGAATTTGGTCCCAACTCCCTTCAAAAATGGGTCTCTTCGATGGAAGAACAGCGGGGACTCAAATTCACACGTATTTCGAGCCCCCAAAAATTTAGCCGGGAATAATGTACAATAAGCTGAACATTTGCCAACTGCAAACTGAGCTGCTGACCGTAGGTATCTTATTCTGAGCAATCAGTTAAATAGGACTAGTTAGACATGGCAGGACCTTTACGTTACGAGAATCACCAACCTCGGAGTTAAGGTCTTCTCGGTCCAACTGCTGAAGTAAGCCTCCTGATGCTAAGTCCAATTGTGTAGTTCAGCCAAGGCACAAACAATTAATTTGTAGGTTTTGGTTGCATGCCATTCATTGGGGAAACTGTGCGCAAAAGTAGGCGAAATTCTTAAACGAGAATGTTTTGCTGTACTTAAATGTTTTTATGTGAGAGAAAGAAAGCGAGATAAATTGGCTTTAAAATGATGTATACCCCTTAGCATAGTGGATAGTTTTGTATTCAAAATGAAGCAAAAAGGAAACCCTGGATTTTGCAACCCAATGCAATTAAAATAATATAAATTGATACTACCTAATCTGTAATGACTGTTAGTCGCTTAAAAATAAATAAAAAATTATTAAGCCTAAGCGCACGTAAGATTAATAATTTAATCTTTTCGTAAAAAAAGCAAAAAACGATTTTTCTCAGAGCTACCACAGGAGAGCCCGAGCCTGCACGATCTCTATTGTCCAAAATGCGAGGCTCATAGGCTCATGTTATGCATTGTAATTCTTCTTTTACCAATGTTGGTAGGATTTTTTCTTGATAGAAACAATTTAAGCCAATATGTTTAATATCGAGTTAGAAATATAATATACCTAGGATAATTACTAAGGCTATTTCTTTGCCATGAGGAGTCAAGAGATCTAAAGTTCAATAGACCAAAGTTTCGTGCAGTTTGCGTTTATTCAGGGAAGATTTTCAGTAAATCGGGAGAGTCGTGGAAATTCTGCATATCAATGGTTAAGGCCGGATCTGAAAATAGGGGTGTGGCTGTATCAAATTCAGATAAGCCAGATACCACCTGGCAGAAGTTATTGATATTCGTGGAGCGGCGGTGGGCCTCCGCCCCCGGGCAAAGATGGCGCAGCGGAACCGGAAGCGTCTCCTCTCCGTACCGGCAGGAAACAATTAAAGCCGTAGCAAAGAGCGTGCCCCAGATGCAAATAGGCAAGGAGAAGAGTTTCCTGCTTCTCGTTATCTACGCCGGGGGATCCGCAGGGTCTCGTCCCCACGGTCCGGTTGATAAAAGACCTCCCCAGCCGTCGACCCGGTCTAAAACGACTTTGTCTTAACGGTATTTAACCACTCGGCCCGTAGGAAGGAAGTCGGACTAATTGGGGTGAAATTCTTTCGGATGTAATCGCCCCTGTCGCGTGACCTCGTCAATAGCTTTTCATCAAATGTAAATATCTGCCCTCTGCCGATTATGATCGATCATTCCGCACCGGCGATGCACACGACACGTTCATCTCCAACACATGCCCTTCAATCCCGTCCTCTTCACATCATGGGGGTTCCTGACGTTCAATCTCAACCGCGGCAAATTAGTGTCCTTTCTAACTGAATTACCTAAACTTTTAGCCAAATAATAGATAATCTATGACACAATGGGCTGAATAATAGCAGAACAAAAATGCAAAATCCTTTAGAAACTTAATTTACGGTATAATTGGGTGGAACCGAATTTCTCCAGAGCTTATATCCAATATTTACTTATTTATATGTAGATGCTTTCAAGTTTACCTAAATAGCATGTAAATTAATAACTGCGAAAATTTTAGCTTTATATTCACTCATTTTATACAATTTATTGAACAGGTTTGGGAAAACATAGAAATCTGAGGGGTCACTGACACCTAGATTATGGTTCACTTATAATATCAACGAAATAGTTTACAAATCTATGCTGGTTCTGAATAGAATCTTGTGAATGTTTTTCTGCAATATGCCTTTGCGATCAAAATACCAGTTTAGGCTGCATAATTTGTTATTCAATTCAAATTTGGCGCTATGCTCGGGGCCTAACCAATGATCCAAGTAACTCAATAACAGCAGAATGAAAACCATACAAGCAAATACCGTACAAATAGAATAACAAACATATAATTTATGTATAAATATACAGATGGTTGCCATAATGCGTTTCGAGAACTACCATCTAACGAATTACGGCTTCATTTTTAATGTTAAAACCGGAAAAAAGTGGACAAAACCTACCTACCTCTACTTTTATTCCAGCGTTGCCTTGAAAAAAAATTAAAACAATCTGAAACGTCAAATTAAAGAATTGAGCACTACGCTGTTTTCTATATGTCAGCACATCCCGCAACCGAACATAATTTGCTATGGATTCAAATTTGCGGCTATAATCGCAGAGTAATCAATGATCCAAATAACTCAATAACAGCAGGACAAAAATACAAAATCCTTTAACGATAATATTGATTCGTACCAATTGCTCCAGAGCTTATATGAAAGATTTTCTTATTCATATGTGTGGGTTGTTGCTGTCATTATTATTATTATTATTATATTTGTACTCAAAAAAGTCCCCGAAGGATGTTAAACATCTGCCGATGTTGAAACAGAACAAATTTGATCGAATGCAAATTCAAATTTTCCCATACATGGAAATTATAAACTACAGATGGTGATGCTAATGAGGATACTAGGAAACGGGGTTTGTGCTCCCTGGGCACTGGAGTCTTCTAACTTATTGTACCTTCCAAGTTGCCTAGAAGTATCAGGTCATTGACCAGCTATAATTTCATTACCTAGATTTTTTGTATGTTAGGTTAAATCTCCATTGAGCCGTTGCTTCGGCGGTCTGGTGTAGGATACTCGTTAGAAAACTCGTCCGTCAATTTGTATTTATCATTGTGTAGCATTTGTTTAAGCTTGGATTGAGCCGGCCCGGGCATTGTAGCCTAATTTGATAACTACGGGCGTTCCCTTACATGTCCCCGGGGGAGATGAGGGCGGACCGGTAATCAATCTACAGCAACCCCAACAAGAATCCCCCTCGTCTTCCTACGGTTTAGGCTAATAGTTTACTTCCCTTCTCTCCATGCAGACGGGGATGAATTGTTTAAAAACCGATATAAAGAGACAGCAGAACACAATGACATTACTTTCAACCATTTCCTATCAGTAAACCGATCATCAAGCCTTAAAGATACTATTTTTCAATATTGAGGAGTTAATAATGCTATGGACTCTGATATTTTGGTTTGTTTGAAGAGATAATAGTTTATCTTTTGTTTAAAAATTTTATCTAGTGTGCTTCGTATAGAGTTTTTTTGATTGTTTTAAGTACATGATAGTTTTAATAGACCATTTAGTTAAATTGGTCTTATATTCAAATATATATTTTCCCAACACGGTCGTCGACCTTATCGTTGAAATCCCGAGAAATTGTGAATCTCGAAGGAGGAAGGGCGAGTGTGTCAGAGTTAAGTCCGTTCCGAGAGGGAATCCCCCAGAGGCTGGGTATATAGGAAAACTGTAATTCTGTCTCTGAGGAGAAGTAAACCACTTACTCCCCATCCGAAGGGAAGAGGGGGGGAAATGAAATTAATAAAGGAAAAAGAGCCGCCCTAAGCGAATTTTATATCCGATTTGTCGACTTATTATACAGGTAAGAAAAGACGTGAGATCGTTCATGGAGAGTTAGCTACCGGTTGAAAATTACCTTCAGCCTTTTCATTTATATATATTTTTTTCAATTTTTCATATTCATTCCTTGTAAATCCATTAATCCGATTGGAATACAATTTTTAAAGATAAATTGCATTTTATCAATTGTAAAAATTATTCACAATGATATAAAATCTAAATATGTAAATGTTGATTTTACTTGGTTTATTATAATACAGCGTTATTTCAATTTCATAAACTGTTTGAGTGGTAAATTGAGAAGGTTGCTCACTGGTCGTGTGGTCGTGTAGACCTTTGACCATTTTTGCTGTAATTCAAAATCGTGAGATTTCTCCGTTTTTTCTAATTGAAGCCATTCCTGGTTGTTTTGGCTTGTTTTGGTCTGTTAGTCATATTTCAGCATTTGCTGTAAGGCTGTAGCAGATGATAAAAGAAGGGTAGCCTGTGAAATAACCACAAACGACAAAAGTAAAGTAATTCCTCTTCCAAATTTTAATTGTGTGCGCTTAGATCGGACAAACAATTCTCAATCTGATTGACAAAAACAGCGAGGACAGGACCAAACTTTTATAAAATTAGACAAGAATTATTACTTATCCATACCTACATACAAATAGCATTCTGTGCTGATAAAAATTCATTTTTAAAAAGTAGCAAAAGTGTTGAAATACCTGTTGAGGTCTGCGGGGTTATTTTGGCATGAGTGCATGACAGATAGAAACACAAGGCTAACCATGATATTGATCAGAACGACTAAACTAAGCTAATTACTACTTTTCAACAATCCTACATATTTGCACTCAAATTACTTGCCAACCTATTCTCGATGTGATAGACTAAACATTTCTAAAATTATCTTCGCATTATTTCTTAAATACATACAAAAAGGATCTTGTTCTAATAAATGCACGGCTTCTCACCATCTTCAGTGTTCAACATAACAGATGAAAACTTGAAAAAAGCAAGAGTAGCCATAAATATAACCAGAGGAGAACAAAACGGAAATAACGTCTGGTGGGATATAAGCAGGGAGAGGCGTAAACCAACCACTAAAAGAAATAAATAGCTCTAGTCACGTTTCAGTGAGTAAATTATATCTTCAGTGAGAAAACTAAAAAAAGACAAAGATAAATTGAAACTCTGAATAGCGAAACCCAGACAGACCTAGGCAGAAAGAATAAGCAGACGAAAATACCGCACAAATTGTGAAATTTCAGAAGAACTCGTACAATACAAGGATTGATCATCTTTGAAGAGATCATCCTACAAATTTACTCACTGGCAGATTACCATGTTTAACAGTAAATTATTATTTAAACTGTTCTTAATAAGCGTGTGTTTTTATAAGAACAACGTTGCTTGTTACATTCCAAATGATAACTTTTACAAGTTACACATGCCTGTGATTATTAGATTGGAAGAAATAAATTTCCTTTAACGCCTAATGTTGTCTTAGAGCAAATTAGTAATTATGTTAAAAGGTAAGCAGGAAATCCTGTGAATTTAGCGACAGAGTTTAGATGGGCGCCAAATAAATCAGTGTTGCCAATACAAGAGCAGTGATGTCTGAAACTCGCGTGATTTCCTGCTAACCTTAAACAAAATCGCTAAGGTTAGCCTTGTTCTGAAGCAAATTTCAGCTAGAAACGGTTAAATTGAATCTCTAGCATTTTTCACGTCTCCAAGCAATATTAAATTATCTTAAAATTTATTATCTTCTTAAAATAACATCTCTACACTACCTAGTGAAATATATATATAAATGAGTGAGTTTTTCAGATAATTTTGGTAGGTTTCTATTTTACCAACTGTTTTCTTTAAGGAACGAATCGTATGCGACAAAATAGAATTCGAATGTATTTTTCTTCCGCCGTTAAATGGGAGGCGAAAGCGTAAACCCAGTTTGTTCAGGATGAATAAAGGAAAGTGATTTTCTAAGCAGAACAAATGCGGGACCGGTTGAAGATGTAGTTCCGGTGAACAAAAGCAAACGACGTGTGTGAGTGGCTGAAGAAGAGGAGTCTAACGAGTTGATGGGCCGAGGAACAGCTTTCAATGGGAGTGGATTCCCGCCACTAACAACTTACAACTGTGTTCAACTTAATTGTCGGGGATCCTTCCAGTTCCAGCCCTCCTCTTTCCACCATTGTCGTGTCTCGCCTCCATTTCTCCCTTTCTTCGACTCCATTCTCATTCTAGATGGAAATTCTCATCTAAATCTAAATAAAATACACAGCTTTGCTCGTACCAAAAATTCCTCTACTATGAACACAATTGGATATAAAGTTTCTAAAGTTTGTGCTCTACGAAAGAAAATATGCTCTACCTTAACATAGTGGTGCAATCTTTATAAAATCCAAAGCATTTTATTGATCTAAATAGGAAACTAACAAACGTACTTAGACAAAAATAAGAGGACTGACTCAGTGTGTTATTGAATTATTCTGAGTCCTCACGTCTGTTATCATCAGACACTGACAGACATAGTTTTTCTACTATGCCCAAAAAAATCACAGAATGTACCATACTCAACCCGTTTCCTTATAAATTCTGAATTTTCGATCACTATTGGTTACAAAGTTCCTTAAGAATGGGATGTCTAAAGAAAAATATACACGTTGTTCCTTCCTAAACCACACCGGTACAATCTATTGCCGTAACGGTTTGTACTGTGCATAACTTGTCTTAATGTGAGTAATAAGGAATACATTGTAGTCAAAACTAAGACGTGAAAAGTGATAGGACTATATACCGGCCCCCGGACACTTGAGAAAACATGGGAAAACATAACATGGGTATATACAATGATGACCCCATTTGTGAGTAATGCCATGAGGAAGAAACAGCCACCCTTATTCTCTTCGAACCAAGCAACCGCTCAAGGACGCCATAATATGTAATACGAAGAAAACCTACCGGAAGAAAATGTAGTAACGACCCAGTACTTTTTACGAGAAGGATCGAGTCCATTGAGCTAAATTGAAGTAATAATAAAACTACAAATAAAATTAGGAACATACCTTATCCTCTATCCACTGTGCCAAAAGAGAATGTTCCGCAAGTCATGAGTCTTGGTCCTATTCTCTTTTCAGTATACACTTCATCCAGTTCTGTCAATCCCGATTTAGTACTTTTCACATACGACAATAGCCATAATGTATGTAGCAAAATTATTCCTGAAGCGCAAGCCATATATTCGTACCTAAAACATACATTCTTGAAAATTATCAGACAAACAAGAAAAAAATATAAAAGTTTATAAGTATGTAAAAATAACAGTGAAAAAATGCACACACAGGATAATCATACAACAAACTGATGTAAAAGTTATACTAGTTAATTGTAAGTATTTTCAATATAAAAACATGTCAAATAACGGGTTCCGTAAGGCAGCATCATTGATCCTATTCTCTTTTCAATGCACACGTTAGACAATCCTATCAGTCATGATAGAGTTACTCCTCTTATATGCTAATAATCAAAAAATACCGCGTTCCTCTCCGCAACCCAGACTTTCAAGGACGGTTCTATTTGACAGATTCAAGACATTTAAGATCAGAAATATCGAAACAAAATCACATTGTTATGTCAGGCGCGTTTTGTCATGTTGCCGTCATTGCTGGGCCTTTAAGCAAGAAACAGCCACCCGTATCATCTTCGAATATGAAGCAGCCGCTCAAAGAAGAGATAATCTGGATTACAAAGAAAACCAAAGGAAAGGATTGTAGTAACGACAGTTACTATAATGGCCTAGTACTTCTTAGGAGAAGGATCGAGTCCGATGCACTGACCTGAAGAAGTAAGAAAAGTGCAAAAACCTAGAAATCTGTGCTTGAGGAAAAAAAAACCCCGCATCCTACTTATCATATCATCATTATCACTCGTAAGTTTTAGCCAAACAATACAAGCATTATATCTGATAGAACCACTAGAGAAATGAACTATAATAGTGGGGGTTTTTCATAAAAGTTTCCTGTTATTAAAGTAGGCGTTCTTCAAACACAAAAATTAATAGTTTTTGACGACATTGACATATTTAAGAGACAGGTCTCGCGGGCCAGAAAATCGCATAAGCAGAGTGGAACGTTTAATGGCGGCAATGAAGATCTGCTCTGTAATGCGATTTGCAACGTTTAGGTGTGACATGTGCGACAAATGTTTCCGAGGAGGGGCGATTAGAAGGGGCAAAGGACGGGGGATGCAATGAGACGTGTAATTGCGGTGGGGTTCCATTTGAAGCCTGTAATTGTTTTACCAGGGGCCTTACTCCGTTAGCAACCAGACACCGTCCGTATGTCAACCGGCAAATGTCCCTTCCTCGGATGACACAACGGCTTCAGATGAAAACATCCGCCAAAACTCACGATCCACACCCATCAAAATGTGATATGAAATATAATGTATTAATCCATTAGTCATTCATTTCTCTAGTGGTCATAATTGACCATATTAATTATTTTTTATGTATGTTCTTGTTTGATGTGGAAAAGCAAGTGTCACAAGCAGGATTCGAACCCCACGACTTTTGGTTCAAGAACCTTTGGTCACGATAGCTCAAGTGGTTGCGCAAGCAGCGGCGTATTGAGCCGAAGGTCCTGCGTTCGAATCTCGCTCGTGACCCTGACCTTTTCATCTCAACCAAGATCTTACATAAAAAGAATAATTAATTTGACGTCGTCATGTGTAGACGAAGACTTATTGCGAAATCACGACCTATCTTCGGCTGAGCTAAATGATCGGAAAGGACTGAATTACAAATCAATATGTTCTTTAGGTAAATTGTGATAAACTCTTTACAGCGTCTGTTGGTGACGAATATGTAGCTTATCTTCAAAGGTTCACCACTGAAGGTGACGAGAAGACGGATCGCGTTTGACAATCAACCAACATGATCAGAAACGGCCTAACTACTCTAACGTATATTATTAGTACATAATTTAGCCTGAATCATTGAAATGCCGACTTTATATAAATTGGACCTGTTTTCTGGAAAGAAAAAAGCACTGAGCCCTCTTTGCGTAGAAAAGAAGGTAAAATGAAGTTTATGGAGGAACAGTATCCACATTTCTTTAAATGCCTCTTATTTAGAAACTTTGTGACTAAAGTTGTTTTTAATTCAGAATTTGTTAGAAAAAATGGTGCAATTAATTATGCGATTTACACATTCGCGGGGTAATGAGCTTGAAGCTTTTTTTCCCAGGCCCAGCGTTGATGATGTCAACCCAGCCAGTTTAGGCAGGCCAAACGGATTAAAACTAGCAGTACTCGTGACGAGCAAGCTATGTATTTGCACCTAAAAGCGTACATTCTTTATTAGACGTACAAGAAAATATATACAAGTCTATAGGTGTCTGAAGATAACAGCGAAAACACGGACGCAGGATAATCACCACACTGCCAAGCTTACAATATTTAACTTTAGTATAACAAATCGGAACATTCCCCATCTACTGCGCCACCAGACAGTGTTCTGCAAAGCAGTTTCTTTGGTCCCAGTCTCTTTTTACTATACACTTCAGACAGTTCTATCAATCCCGATTCAGTACTTTTCACTTGTGAGATACCACCACATTTTTATCGGCCATAATGTAAACAAGATTACTCGTGACGCGTAAGTTAGTTCATGCATAAAAACACTGAGTACATTCTTTAAAATTATTAGATATACGAAAAAACATAGAAAAGTCTATAAATGTCTGAAGATAATAAGAAAACATGTGGCCACTGGATAATCGAATACGAAACTGATGTAAGTTGACCCTTGTTAATCCTAAGTTCTTCCAAATAAAAACTGGAACATACCTTTTCCCCTATCAACTATGCTAAAAAATAGTGTTCTGCAAGGCAGTATCTTTGGTCTCATTCTATTTTCAGTATACTCTTCAGACAGTCCTACCAATCCCCGTACAACACTTTTCACAGGTACACCACCCTTTTAACAACCATAATATATGTTCAACCGGCACATGGGCACTACTGTTCTTTCTTCGCTCAAGGGGTTTTTTTTTTTTTTTTTGAGTTATTAAAAAGCGTTTCGCCATCTTGCCATCTTCAGTGAGAAAAACTAAGTTCAATAAACAAACGGAATCGCGTTTGATTAACTTAAACAAAAAACCCACGGGTAAAGACAGACCTAATAGTGCCAGTGTGCCGGTTCAACATGAGTTCACCAACTTGCAGACCAAAACCCATTATCAACCATCCTGTATATAATAAGATTGCTCGTGCTAAGCTACAAACTATAAATTCGTACATAAAAACGTACATTCTTCGAAATTATTAGGCTTACAAGAAAAAATATAAAAATCTATAGGTGTATGAAGATAACATGTGCAAACATGCGCACACGGGGTACACCAAACTGACAGACGTTTATACTAGTTATTCGTAACTATTTCCAAATAAAAATGGGAACATCCTTATCATGAACATCGATCATGCCAAATGGGTGTTCAGCAAGGCAGAATTCTTTATCACATTCTCTTTTCAGTATACATTTCAAATAATTCTATCCATCCTGATACATTAACTCCACAACCCAGACCTTTAGAAACCTCTAAGTCCTAGTACCATTTTTTCTATTGAAACATGCAAGAAATTTAAGATCAGACATAACGAAACAAAACCCCATTGGACTGCCTTATGCATTTTGTAATTTCGTCTTCAATGCTGGGTCTATAAGCAGGGAGAGGCACAAACCCACCAATAACAAAAGGATATGCGATTCTAGAAAACATTGTCAGTAACGGGCGATATTCCCTTACCTGAAAAAGGAATTTAATAGACGGACACATTGATTTCCAACCGCGCATCACTTTTTCTCTTTGCCTAATTTAATCCTCCGGCATTAAAAATGCAGGATTTAAGAAAAGAAGTAACAAAAAAACCCGGCAGACAAAAAGCGAGACCATCAAGGGAGTTGAGAAGTCGAGAAATCGATCTTTGGGCGGGAACATCAAAGCCGCTCATGTTTAAGCAATGGCCCCCCTTTTAGTCACTCTATTAAAAAAAAAGCGGAAGAAAGTAAAGGTTTCTTTTAAGTGAATTAACCCTGTTGTTAAACAGAGGGGGCGGGATTTGCATAAAGAAAGGGCGCAGAGGCGGTGGTAATGGCGGACTAATCTCGGAGCTGCAAAGTTTGCATGCTCGCGGTAAACTTGGACCCACGGATCGATGATGCTTTCCTCCCGACTTCACACTTTCACAAGCTTCTTATGATACGATCTTTTTTTCAGTTTTCATCTTAATTTATTAGTTTTATTCATTCATTTTTATTTTTTAATAGCAAAGGAAAATAAGGAAAAGTCATAATTTCACTTAAGATCGAAAAATGTCACCGGTTTGTTTTAAACATTGCTTACTTTTTCAAGCGAAAATGCCAAAATAAAGTATTACCCTGTTATTTTAAGTACCGGCAAACATAAAAAAATATGTTTATATGCTTTATTTCGTCATAATTTGAGATACGCAGAGAAACCTCATTTCCTGTCAAACCTATTGAGTTTTGACCGATTTTGTCTAACTTTTCGGACTTCAAACTTTCACAAGCTTCATATGAAACGACGATTTTGAGTTTTCACTTAATTTTATTAGTTTTATTTTTTAATAACAAATTGTTAGGCCACTGAAAATAGTGATATTTTTAAGGTCTTGAAAAAGAAAGGCTTCATCCCCGTTTAAGGACTTCATCAGGACCTACATTGCAAGACCTCATAAATATTTTCAACATTGAGTAGAGTTTGCATTTTTGTACTCGCCTGTGACGCGATGCGATTGACGCTGTCGCGACGAATTCTTATGACGCGACGCGATTGACGCTTTTGACGCGACGCGATTGACGCCTGTGACGCGACACGGTTGTAATGAGCTTCCAAATAAAAACGATCCTCAAATTAATAAATAAGCGTTCCCTGATAATTTGCGAGTCTGTTTAAATAGTTATCATAAGACATATCCATCTACAGATGTACCTGCATGCAGTGTAGACACTCGTTCCATTTTTTTTAACGTTATGTTCATTATATGGGAAATAGAAGTTATAGCCAATTTACAGCATATCAAGTACGTCTTCATCAATTTCAACTTTAATTTTATTAGTTCAATTGTCCTCTTTATTAATATGATCTAAATCTCTGTTTTTAACAGAAATGTAAGTGAAGCGAATGGCCTTCTAATTCAGTTGAAGTATTAACTTGTCAAGTATCCAAATGCAGTTTTTTATTTTGATATTGAGTACATCTTTTTGAAATTTTAGAGAGGTTTGCATGTTTTAATTTTAAAAGGACTATTTGTGTCTTCATTGCAACTGTGTGTACTTTTCCGGGATTTACAACTGGCTAATTTTCTATGCCGAGGCCTTAATTTTTTAAACTGTTTATGGATTCAAGGTCCATAAACTTCTATAATAGGCCTTTAAATGGCTACCCCTTCATGAAGTTTCTGTTTTCAGTATAAGTATTGACTTTTTCACTTATGAACACTCTGGGTCAAGATACGGACTTGAAGAAAAGGAAAGCGAAGTTAGTTGCTAATGTCAAGCTTACGACCTACTTTAAGTTTTCTATATGTCAATCTGTAAACATATTTAAGGTTGTTTTGTAAGTTCTATATTGATTATTATTCAGAGAGATGATGTCTGGCGTGACGTAGGTTTTAGAAAAACATTTTCTTTATCGTGCCAACGTTTCGAACATTATTGAGATCATCTTCAGAGCCTGGGATTTACAAACGTTATTTAAATTTAAGGAATACATGTACAAAATTAATAAATATTTGTGCTGTATGTTTCTAAATCTCAGACCCTGAAGATAATCTCAAAAAAGATCGAAACGTTGGCACGATAAAAAAAATATTTTTATAAAATCTACGTCACACTAGACCGCATATCACGATCTCCGAATAATCCTTGACTAAATTATCACTAAACACCACACATTTCTATACCGATTGTTAAATCAATTGTACAAATATGTCATTATATAAATTAATCTAGGCCATGTTGATGAGGAAGGAAGCAAATTAGTTGCTACTGCCAAGTTTTCGACCTATTTTAAGTTCATCAACAGATCCTATATTAATTTCACATTATGAAAAACTTGTATGGACAATTGATTTAACTATCAATATAAGATTACAAAACAACTTCATTAGATTTCGTGGTCCGATTGGCCAAATAAAATCTTTCAATTAATTAATTTTTACGCTGAGATAAAAAATTAATGGAAAGATATTATTTGGTCAATCAGACCACGAAATGTAATGAATTTAATAAGTAATCTTCCTTAAAGCTCTTGGTCGGCCATTTCATTTGTCGCC
Source organism: Cimex hemipterus (assembly GCA_039619505.1). Classification (NCBI taxonomy): domain Eukaryota; kingdom Metazoa; phylum Arthropoda; class Insecta; order Hemiptera; family Cimicidae; genus Cimex; species Cimex hemipterus. Next base: position 16,332,132 of record CM077114.1, on the reverse strand, counting down.
GACAATCAAATCGATTACACGACAATTTGAAAAATGGCAAAAAGGAGAGAAAATTGGAAAGGTTGGGTTTAGATGGGAAGTTAGCGTCCGAGTGGATCAACGTCACTGTAGCTCGAGTGGTAGAGTAGCGGCGTATCCAGCCGAAGGTTGCGGGTTCGATTACCGCTCGTGACATTAAAAATCTTATATACAGGACGAAAACTTGACAGTAGCAACTAATTTGTCTTTTTCCTGCGTACAATACCTTGATCCAGAGTGTTCGTAAGTGAAAAGTGGAAGATACTTCTAAAACCAAAAATGAGGGGCTTCTCCTTTTTTGCTCGTTTTCGTTGAAAACGTCGGTTAAAAAATCAAATATCTAATTCGTGTCAGCTCGTGGAGCTACAAGCATCGATATAGTGGTTCCTCTAAAATTTCTTTATAGGAATAAACCCATTGGTTTTGACTAATTTTCCCACATTTCCCTTTCTGATATATGCAATAAACAAATAAAGTTCTAACTTATTCTTATTTAGAATTTTTCCCTTTCAAGAAAGCTTTTTAAAAAGTCATGAATATTCTCTCTTAAGTTCCTAATGAATAAGCTTTTGAAAGCATGAGCTCAGGTTTTACCCATGTAAAAAAACCAACCTATTTTGGTTATAGAAAAATCTCTTTCAAATGTTCTTAGCTGTTGCCAATTATTGTAATTCTTAGCTACGAATTGGGTTTTTAAAGCCTAATAAAAATACAAACCACGTGTAAAAATTGCAGGGCTTATTGATTTTCGGAAGCTAATTGCTGTTGATACTCGGGGAACCGAGGGCTGAGCTCTCTTGGATAATCCCTTGTTAAAAGGGCATGAGGAAAGGGCGGCCTCCCCTTTTCATCAGTGGTCGCTTCTCTGTCATCAAATCGTTATCGTCAGCATCTGCCCGGCAGGAATCAAGTCAACCCTTCGGCGAGTCTCCGCGGGGGTCCGAATAAACAAAAACGGGCTTAAGAACACATCGGGGACGTTTAGCGCGAATTTGAATTGTCCGGGATGAAAGGGTTACACGAAATGCTACCCTGGAAAAATCCAATTATCGAAAGCCTCTTTGGTCACGTCTAAAAGCCTGTTTTACTCTAAAGTCTAACAAATGTCTTGTGAAAAAAGCTATCTGTAATTTATGTTGAAAAAAGCAGTACAAATAGAAGCTTAAATACTTTAAGCCGTGCACTTTTAACAGCAGGGAGAGCATGGTTTAAATCGTTTGTGGTCGAATGAAGTGCATGATGCTGAAAGATCACTGTGTTGAGTGTGATGAACATCAGACAAATTTCGATGCGTTTTTAAGTTTTTTTTTACTGCTTATATAAAATATCTGGTGATACTTCTGAAAGTTCGGCTACAGAAATACGCGTGAGAAAAATGAAATGTGAAGTCCTGCTTACAGGCTTAAAGAGTTTTTAAAACTTATTTTCAAGTAAAAAGCTATGAACGCTTCGATCCAATCCCATTCTAGCAACATAACCACTCGGCCACCGAATCCTCTCTTAAAAAAGATGAAATGTTAAAATTCATCAATCTACAGGTTGATCTCTGGGAAATCACAAACTCTCATAAAAAGTATGGTTACGAATAATTTAAGCGATGACAAAAGAATATTCACCATGAAATGTTTCAAAAAATATTTGCACCAAAAAAAACCAATATTACTTTCCTGAATTTTTTTTCAATCAGACATGTCTAAACTCCTTAGTGCTTAAGTTTACGAATTTAAAAAAATTTCTCATTCTGGACTTAATGATATAAAAAGTGTCTTAATAGTTTCCTTGTTATTGAACATTTGAAAGAAAATAGTATGTTGTAAAAAAACTATTATAGAAGTTTTGGTCTGTCATGCACCTGTGTCGAAATTTCAGCTTTTTAGATCCAGCGATTTGGTCTGGGCGTTGTTTGTCTGTCTATCACAGATCTTAATACTCATTAATAAAACCACTACCAACAACTAAGTTATCCACGGTTACCAGTATATTTATTACTTTTGTGAGCTTGTGCTTCACCCTGCTGATGGCAAAGTTAAGTCCTATCCTATTGGCTGGATGGCTTAACTTATAAACTTATTTTCAATTAAAAAACCATTCCCAGATTTAGACCAAAATTCATTAGTGGCCAGTTGAGCCTCTCTCGCTGCTTATACCCCACACCCAACACTAAAGGTGGTGGTGAAATTCCGAAACTCATCTGACCAGAGGTTCATCTCCCCCACAAATCATAGGAAAAAATTTCAAAAAAATATTGTTATAAATAATTTACTCAAGGTCGTAAGACTAGTTTTTGTATTAAATATACCATTTGAATATTTTCAATCGCGTTATGCAAATTAAGTTCTTTCTCGTGGATATATTTTCCCCACCAGGTTTTATTTAACAAGGAAGGTCTTTTATGTATTTTTTTCCTCTACGCTGAACGTTTTTTCCCCCGGAACGACCGTGTGTGAACGTTTTCCGAGGGATGCAAATTTGGGGCGTTGGGACCCGGAGCGGTGGTTGTGAAATGTAAATTGGCTAACTGCTCCTCCGCCCAGTTAGACCTAGGGGAAAAATGCCTGTTAATAAAACAAAGGAGCCTTTCATTCCTTTACAATCGTAGTCAGGGAGGAAAGTCAAATTACAAACCCCTTAAGTTTGTAACGCCTAATTTTTCAGCCATTTGACACCCCAGGTGAAGCCATGTTTAAATACTGTTTACGAAATGACGAAAGATTTCAATTTTAATATATTCAACTAAGAGTTTTCATAAATTGTTGAATTGAACGGCACTTGTTAGAACAAAATTTAGATTCGAAGAAAGCCATTACCCTTAGTTAATTAAAATGTGTTTTTGTTTTGTTAATTATAAAATTTAATTAATTTATGCACTTATTGTAATATATATGTCAATATTTTTAGTTTATATTATTATAAAATTTAATTAATTTATGCATTAAAGCAAAAATATTAAAATTTTATATAATAATATCTTTATTTAATTTATTAATTATATAATTTAATTAATTTATGCATTAAACCATAAATATTGAAATTTTATATATTAATATCTTTTGTGTAGAGATTAGTGACTGTTAACAGATAATTATTCAGATATCTTTAACGGGGCGTCGGTGGCTGCAGGGTTTAGTCTTTGACACGGCGCTCATCACTGTAAGGTAAAGGTCCCGGGTTCGAATCCAACGGCCCTGCATTCGAACCCGACATACTTACAAATTTTTTTTTTCGAACCCTCGTAAAAAAAATTTTATTTTATTTATTAATTATAAAATTTAACTAATTTATGCTTTGAAGCATAAATATTGAAATTTGATATATTAATATC
>CM077114.1:16278047-16323792 GCA_039619505.1 Cimex hemipterus | reverse complement strand
TCTCTCTCTCTCTCTCTCTCTCTCTCTCTCTCTCTCTCTCCCCGTCCCTCGGCGACCAACAAACCCATTTATAATGCATAATTTGTTATGCTTTTCAAGTTTGGGACTATAATAGGTACACCTCTGAAAAATTTCAAAGATACTAATTTATTTTTATTTTTCTCTACCTTCACACAATACTTACGTGGTGGATATTGAAACCTAGTTGAACCTATTTTCTTCTTATGCATTAAGTCTGCTTTTTAAATGTTGTTTGAGGGTGTTGTTCTTAACGAATTTTATTTCGACTGAATTATAAAAAACCAGACTTTCCAGAGTTCAACCCTAGCCATCCCTAAACAATAATTTCAATTACTGCAGCGATGACAGTAATTATTACGGGATATTGAAAAATAGCACGAAATGCTTGAGGATCGGAATAAACCAAGGGCCTACAAATAATTTGTGCTATTTCATGCTATTCGATTTTTTTCTCCAATTAAATGACGAATGAGAATCGGCACATAGTTGACTGAAAATCTAAACGAGTTATTTTCAAAATTGTCCTCCTTAAAACTCAAATAGCTCCGCAGTGGAGTAGTTTTATTTTTATTTTTTAGTTCTCACGTTGAGAAACACTGGTCTAGTGCCTAGTGTAGAGGAAAAGAAATCCAAAGATTCCAGCTGTTAGGATTATATATACATATTATGCACAGTGGGCGACCGGATTATGGTTAAATGGCTTAAAGTCTATGTTGCGATGGTCATCATCCAAACTATAATTGTAATCAGAAGAGTAACTATCTGAAAATGTTTTTAACTAACGCTTAAAAATTGGCCGTAACCTTACTGAATAGTCGTGGGATTTTCGAGTGACCTGAAGGAAGCAGTTATGGTTCCAGCTACCTTCGCTAATTAATATGCAGATCAGTGCTCTGACCTTAACATCAATGTGAAAAGGTTTGGTATTGGTTACGATTTCAAGTGGTGTAGTTGAAAATGCTCCTGTCATCATCAGAACACCTAGTCTTTAAAATGACCTTAATTTGTTACTGTTCCCTTTATTTTCTAAACCTAAACTAAGAAGAATAATCTAGGTAAAATAATTGCATTGTATAGTCATTTGGCTACCCATCGCTTGATGCCCCATGTTTTATCGACAATTCTCCTACATTCTACCATTGATAAAGAGCCTTTCCTGTACATGTAATTGATATAACCTTTCCAATCAAGTTACCTGTCAACCGTCAGACCAACGAATTTGATTGAATCCACTAACATACATTCTACACCCTGAAACTTAGGGTTTTTAACATTACCTAATCTTCTTCTCCTCCACTTAAATAGATACTTCGATATATAACTAAGAAGAAAAATATATATATTAAAAAATTAGAGTACGCTGAAGATAACGTATGAGATAGTATGAAGACGAATAGCTGGACATTTTGGAAAATATTCAACATTCATTTTAATTTGTTATTGTTTAAAAGTGGATTGGTATAAGGTTCGGTATCTACCTGCAAGTATTTAACAGTATTAGGTCTCATTAACCGACCGTAGTGGCGCATGCCCCTGTTATTGGCCCAACTCGTGTTCGGGAGAAAAGGCCTATTAAACGCTATTAACTCACCCCAGTAGGCACCAGTCGAATAACTAAACACATAAAGCATCCAACATAATAGCGCCAGACCTGGGTAATACTGATGACATTTGAAAGCTTCTAATTCGCAAGGGGAGGCTCCCAATTGCCGACTGTTAATCATCGGCGACTCATTGATATTCCCGGGCGCGTCCTGTTGACAGCTCCCTCGCCTTCTAAACATCAATATTTTCCCTTTATTTCCATAAATAGATTCCTCCCGCAGTTCCGCCGGTCGCATTTTCACGCAAATTCAAACACCACTCCCGTTTATGTCCGACAGTGCAAATCTACCTTAACTTTTCAAAAAACTGCTCAGGTGTAATGCCCAGAAAAAATAAAAGCATGGAATGTTGGTAAGGCCCTAGACGTTTCTTATGAGAAAAAGGAACAAAGATTGTCTCTTTCTCGACATACTCAGAGAAGACACAAGACTATAAATCGATCGGCGTCTGACAAAACACCTATACATGTTCAATTATGTCCCCTTTTGTGGGCAATCTTAGAATTTCCATCTCAGAATGGTTCCAAAAAAAGCCAATAGCACAAGTGTTTAAAATCTAGATGTGATGGGCATAGTAAGCTTATGGTTTTAAAAAACCCTCACCAAAATTGTCAAAATCTGTCGTAATTGCTCTCCCAGCTTTCTGTATTTTCATACCTCAAATCAAAAATCTCTTGTTGATTCCAATCTCTAAAAATTTTTTTACAGTTTCTTAGTTCATTTGAATAGGTTGAAAGCAATTGATCAGCTTGTTATCTGCCGTTCAATTTACGAAAGCAAGAACCTGAACCTATACTTTAGAAAATCAAAACAAACGGAGTCCTCCCTCCCAGAGTTGATCAAAATGAGACAAAATAAGAAGTGGATAGATACATTAAACGCTCGGTAGATGGTAGACTTAGAAAGACAATAGGGGTATTCACGATCTTTGTTTTAACCCGTTAACTCTGTTAAGTCCTGTTAAATCGAGAAAAATGATAACGTAGACTTGTAAGAATCGGCTAGTTAACATTGCTCGATCTAACACGCCAGGGCTAATGTTAGCTGTTAGTTCGAAAATGTGATCACATTGCTATCCGTCAGGGCTTAGGTAACCAAAACGGCAGCCATGAATTTAACAGGTGTTTTTTGTTTACACGTATTTTTATTCTTAATTACTCATTAATTAAGTCAGAGCAATGCGTTATCTGTCCTTATTCTCTCATTCATAGTATATACATCCCCTATATACTGTCGAGGGGAGTTAGACGTTAGGATACAAGTTAGGTACGTCAGCACTAATTGAAGCGTGTCATTTTATCGAAGTTTTCAGGCATATAGATCACATTTCGAATGAAAGAGTTGATTAATTTTCTTTTTTTATTAACTTCTGGCATCTTGCAATTTAGCTTAAAAGAAAACAAAAACCAACCTTCAAGGACTGTTGTAGCGTATTTTTGGTTCTAATATAATTAATCTAATAATCACACTGAAGATGGTGTTGATGCGAGTCTGACACTAATTGTTCAACTCAACGGTAAATTGCATTAAAAAGAATCAATTAGTTTTTTAAATGTAAATAATTACTTAGAAAAGTATTTCGCTATAATCAATAATAATGCAGATTAAACAGAAAGTCCAGATTTCCCTGAGAAAAAACGCGAATGAAAATTCAAATTCATGGAGTTCAAATGGTTTTAAACTAAATAACCTTGGTAATACCTATACGCCATCTTAAACTGCCTTAAAACCTTGGAAATCTACTATACACCTAATGGTTTTTTCACATAGAAAATAGTATATCACAGAATCGTAGGTAATTTATTAATTATAAATGTTTTTTTAGTGCATTCATTTATTAAAAACAATTGACGACGTAATAACTTGACTGATTTGCATCACAATTTATCTAGTTGGGTTCACCTCTTAACAGAAGTAACTCAATGAATGATAGAACTATAGTGCTGGCATTTGAGAAAACAATTATAAAACATGGTCATTCAATGAATACCCCATTTATAGGTTACATAATGAGGGGGAGAAACTGCTACCACCACATCCTCGAATGCGAAGGACCCATGGAGACATATCCTAGGTTATAAAAAAGACCGAAATGTATATCACAAATCCATCTCTGAAGATGGTGTTGATGTGGGTCTTACAGTGGGACAAGTTTGATCTCAAATCTCCCTGCAACTTCAAGAATAATTTTCACAATTAAATATTTACTAATTTACTTCGTTGTATTTCCTATAAGTTGGGAATACGTTTAGCAATTAGGAAAGTTCTTACAGTTCATACAATGAATCAGTTTTTAAAAAGGAAACTTGTTTTGTGATCCAAAGCATACAATTTTTCTAAGCCCCCTTAAGAGATCCCGTCCAAAGCACGGACCAGGAGCTTTGACAGATGAATGAAGTTGAACTTGTTTAGTGTTAAAACGTAGGAACTCGTGTTTCGGCGGTCGTCAAATGTTTTGTTAAGGGGCCCGAAGGGGTTTCGATCGGCGACAGCTTTCATCGGCCGCCCACTTGTGGCCGGGGGTAATTCTGTTAACCGCCCTCAGCTCACGGATTCAGCTCAATGGAGGTGTCAAGTGTTGTCAAACAACCAATAACCGTTTCTAAATCCTTATTAACGACGGCAGCATCCGGCCAGGGCGGAAGGGTCACCTCCGTGCCCTACCTGGAGGACCGCCGGGGGTCGCTCATGCCTTATCGCGACCATCTTTAAAATTCCTCGTGAAAAGGCAGAAAAGGTCAGTTCGGATTTTAAAACTATTTATTCGCGGTCATAACGCTACAGACTAATAAATGATTGAGAATTGAAGAGAGAGTGGTGGTTATGTTCTGGTCCGTCTAACTTCGCTGCTTCTCTGCCAGGCTCCGATTCGCCAGTTCAAAACACTCAAAACTATCGATCCATTGATTTTATGTTTTGATAAACTGAATTTGAAAGTAAAGCATACCCAACGATATCTATTATCTCCTTAAATAACTTTCAATTAAAATCCTTCCATCCCTTAAGAGTATCACTACCAATTACAAACAGCTCACAGCTTAGACATATATTAGACAACTTGAACAAAAAATTATTTTGTAAGAACCTACATCATTTCAGCAAGGTGATGAACTTGATCACCCGGGTCCACCTTTCCGCGATTATTTCGCCTGTCGGGATCAAACGCGCCACTGAATAAATTTTTTACAAATATTCTAAAAGAGTCTGACGGTGCATTCTTAAAGAAATCATGATTAAAGAGAATATAAACAAGCCATTATACCATCATGCAGATTATTTATAATCGGCCTCGTTAAGCCGAGGGGGCGCATTGATGGCTTCCCATTACCCTCTTCTGTAAAATTAATCTTTCGGGGGTAACACCAAGGCGAGTTTATTCCAAGAACGTGCAAAGATGAAGATAAGAATATGCCTACGTTTTTTGGAGCTATGATCTGGTTTATGTCAGATGTGGTTTAGCTTTTCGATGCCTTAAACGTAGGTTTGTTAACCAATAAAGGGCAAAAGGGTGAGTCAGGGTTATAAACAGGGTGAAATAAACCATCCGAATTGAAGGTAGTGAAAAGATAACACGCACCTGAGGAAGGAAAGTGCAGTCTAATAAAAAACGATCAAACAAACCATACTTCATCGTTTTAGCTCTTTATCATAACTTGTAATTTCGGTTTTTATTACACACCTCGCAGATCTAAAAATTATGATTTTATGAGGTTATTGCATGTGGTATGTGGGTTTTTGATTCTGTTTGGTATTTTTCGATCATTCAGAGCAGTCTATGCTTGCTGGTTTGGTCTGTCAGTCGTGTTTTCGCCGTTTTAAGTAGAGGGTTTAAGGTCATAATCAGGGTGAAACAAACCAATAAAGTTTGCGAAATGATGAAAAGACTAAAACAGCGAGGGAAGTGTAGGTTGAGAGAAAAAGATCATACTACGAATATTATTAAGCATGAAACAAAGACCACCCGATCTTTCACTTTTCATTAAAGTACAAAATAGGGAGTAAAATAAATCGACAAACTTACCACGAAAGAATATAGCTTAAAGCTGTAAACAGCCTTCTGGCATACCAAAACAGAGATTGTTTGATCGGAAACGGCCAAACTGTAAGTTCATTATCCCATAGACACAAAAACAAAACAGAACTTTAGTCTTTCGGGTGATACTGGTACATTTTTGTTTTAATTTGTTGGCGCTTGTCACCGACAACCACACTATTAAAGAAGCTATAAGGCGTCTGACAGAAACGACCAAAAAAATTTATATCATGGTTGTGTATTATAAAAGTAAATGGAGATTTGCTATAACTCGTAGTTAATTTTATTGAAAAATCCCATCATTCTAAAAGCTGCTTCCTCCAAAGGTTCTGTGGAGGTGATAAGCCAGTCTATTCTGAATTTTTTTGATCTGCCTACCCAGAGCTGGTTTGATCTACGTAAATAGATATACGATGTCGTCTCGGCACTTCAGCATTTCACCAGTGATGAATCTGGGTAATAAACAGGAAGCGACACACCATTAACGAAAGTGACCAAATGATGTCCGACAGACCAACAAACATAATGGTAGTAAACAATCTGGCACGGTTCACCAGCTCGAAAACTCATATCTAAATATTCAAGAAGGCGAATGCCAATACACCCAGACAGACAAAAATAGAAGGATAAGCAGACTAATATAAAGGGATACTACCAAATTACAACCATTTTTACCTATTCTACAACTGCTCTACGATCTAAAGGATGATTGATTTATTGATAAAGATTTCGATATTTATAATACGCTAAGAGTTACTTGTCACTAGTCAAGCTCACTCCTCACACAGGACAAGACATATCGACAGCAGCAGGGTAGGAGTGAGTCTTGCCCAGCCGGACCCCCAACCAAAAGGGCACTCCAAATTTTTTCTAAAGCTTCGGATAAGCAAGCATTCGTAAACTACACAATCCACAGAGCTCAAACTGGAATCGAGATTATGCACAAATGCTGATGTAAAGTTTCTGTTTTCAGTTCTTCAAATATAGGACAATTCATGGTAGGTACCAAGGTTTCCCCAGTTCGCATTTTGCGCATAATGGTACATCTCTCTACCTGTAAATATGGGTGGCATATGGTATGAATCGTTCTCCTCGAATCCAATGTTTTTATAGTATGTATCTGATTACTTGACATAATGGAAACGTCGTACGTCCTCATGGTTGTTTAGCAATTGTCATAGAAGTTTGTGGTTGTTGTAGACCAACCGCCAAGGATGTCTTAACTCGTCCAGAAACGAATTCCAAGTACTTCAGTGGTAGGAAACAGGTTGTAGTTTCAAGAGTTGCTGTATCGCAGTCATTATTGCCGTGTGTGCTTTGCACAGCTATGTGTATGACCGGCGGGTACCCTTGGGGAAGCGAAGGATCGGATACCCTATGCTTGGCCTATGGCGTCCATCAAATGCGTGAAGCAGGTGTAGGCTTAGCGGGGTGAGAGCCCTTTGACCGTTGACAGTGCTCACCTACAGAGTGGGTAGCAATCTCACTTAAATCCGAAACCGTTGCCGGGGCGTTCCCGGAGGTTCCTAAGCTAGAGGAGCCTCTACACTCAGAGAGATAGAGTCGCCTTCTCTGTCTAGGGAGTACGCAGGAGAGCGGGCCGATGTATTTCGGTCAGCTAGCCTTGCGTGCGGCATTAACCATTCTGACGAGGTGGGAGCGTGGTTGTAGCAGCCCTTCAGGGTGCGAAGCCTCTACTGTGTGCATCAACTCCCATTTTGAGAATCGGACTGTCCGGTATGGGCACTGAGCCTAGGTACGGACGTTAAAGATCCTCTTGTCAACCCGACTATGAGTCCAGGAAAGAAAGTCTTTGAACTGTAGGAAACGACCAAAGAACTCCCAAAAGGAAAAAATTAGCAGTCACTCGATGTTCCAATACTATGGTGAAGCAGGAATGCCTCAAAAGCAACCAATAGAAAAGTCCTGCTCCTAACACTCATTTTTCAACTCAGACATAGTTTGCAAATAAAATCAATTAATCACTTTGAATAATATTACCAATCACAACACATACCAGTTGAACCCTCTTCAATTTCAGTTTGTGGTGTGGAAGCAGAATTAAACAGATTTTCATTTTTTGTACTTAAATTTTCATTGCCACCACAGATTTAATAAAATAAGACCTGACTGTTAATTAATCAACTGCACGAGATGGACCCTAATCATTTAAAAAATACGGATAGGTGAGATGACTTTTATGCGGTAGAAGGGGGAGGTGAGGTTGTCCCACTCTTGTTGCCACGCTAGCGGTCCTGGGTTCGAATCCCAGCAAGATATAATTTTAATTCTTATTTAGGAATAATAGGGAGAAAGAATTGTAAAGTGCTTTGTCCGCGACACCTAAAAGACAATTGGACGTTAAATTCTCCTGTATAATAGGATCACTTTTTTTAATTTTAATTAATTAATTTCTTTAACTTTAATTTTTTATAGGTGATAGAGACGTCAATTAAAATTATGGGTGGAATACATTGAAAATTTGATTGTGTAGAACTGAAACTGAAACTGAAGCCTCTAAAAGATACTTTTTCACACTTGATCGCTTATATATTTAATCCAGATGAATGTTACTCTCTTGTACCTGGTGGAGTTACGAAGTGTGCACCTCTTGACAATCTACAACCTAATCTTCATTGATGAGTGCTAAAATTCCAAAACGCGAAAAAAATCTACCTTTAAAATTGGCCCTATCTGAAAAGGAAATTGGCTGACAATAAAAGCGAGACAAGATCCCATTCGACTACAAAAGGACAGTTTAACATGCCCCGAGACCGTAAAGGAATTTTTTCCCCTTTTGTAACACGAGAGCGGACAGCATTGATGTTGCGAATCGTCGCGGTTATTGTGTCAACAGGATCCCCATTGAGACGGCAATTTTTCCATAACCGGTTTCTGGTTTCGGATCGTATGGCAACCCATGGAGCTGCGTGGAAATACTTTGCATGTTTTAAACAGGGGATGTTTGCGACGATCATATTTTCAATGGCCGTTTTACCTGAAGTCCTCGGGGTAAACAGTGCACTGTCATTCAAATGGCGAGTTTGACAACAACCAGTCCATTCCGCCTTCTCATCTTCCTCGTGTATGACTAGCACGAAATGGAAAAACTGTTCATCCTCCTAAAATTCCTAGCATATTTGCAATCATAGAACGAAGGACATGGTCACATTGGTCCGAAATATCCGGTTGTTTGCCAAACGATAGCAACATTCTTAACATCGAGTGAATTAGTGTTTTCCCCAAATTTAATCATTTTGAGGTTGAAATATATAATGAAAACCCCACTGAATTGTGTAATTATAAATATTGAAAAGTTTTTTTCAGCTTATCAAATGTGATTTTCCTTTGAGGTATGCAGTTATGAATCTCACTGATTAAAAATTTGTCAGTGAAAATTTTTTCTTCAGGCTTTTAGTAAAATATAAACCTATTACAAGTATTTTCAACAACTGTATATCCAGTAATACTGGCATTATCTTTATAATTTGTTTATCGAGGTACAGTCCCAGGAATCGTTCGTGTTTCTATGCGTATGTCGCTATTGCATAAATACCAAGGAGCATCTACCATATTGCGTAGAACTATATTTTCGAACCGTTGCATTATGATTGTATTGCTACTGGTGTTTGGTACACCCCGTAAGTCATCCATATTGTATGTGATTAAAATTTAGTATTTTATTTTATATTGATAGACGGGAATAAAGTTGACAGTATTTGAAATCAAGTTCTTTTTCCAATTTTATTTTTTACTTATTGTCTTGCCTGAATATTTCAAAGAATTAAGGAATGTTCTGCCAAGGAAGAAGATTAGCTTGTCTACCAATTTTCTGTTGGAGATATTTATATAAACGGATTTCTGGTCGTTTATTTTAACCTTCCAAGTATCTATGGTATATGGAGTATATGGACTGTGTTGGCTAACATTTCTAGGTTCGTGGATGCAGAGATATATTTTCGACTTAGAGGGCAACTGTATGCTAAGGGTGAGACTACTGTTTTCAAACAGTAGGTCACTCGTGTACAGCAAGTACAGCACGGGATCTAAGATGTTACCTTGTGGCATTTAAAACAAATCAAAGTATTGTTGTTTAACTTTGAATAGCTTTTCCTACAGGTAAGAAGATAAAACTTCAACATATTATTTCCAGCATAATATAAATATAAAATTTCATAATCTCAGCGTTTTATTGTTGATTAAGAAGATTGTTTCTTTAGTGTTTTTTTTTTCATTAATATAACAATCAAACTTAGAAAGGAAGCGAAAATAATAATATTGAAGGCATCACATCCTTCAATGGCTAATGGGTATATAAAAAGAACAATAGAAAACCCTCAACGCTTGAAAGGGCGTGTTATTGAGAAAAGTTAGAATTTAGTTGTTAGGGGGGCTTAAAGGTGACAAAGCCCAGGTGTGAAGAGGAGGTCCTTTGTGCTTAAATTGGTTCAACACCTCCCACTTCGAGTGAACAGGACTAGGAAAAGAATGAAAGGTTTCGTCGGGGGGTAAAGAAGGTACAGGATCGAGTGGCGGGGAACGGTCGGTTTATTTTGAGCCTGAAGTGGCCCCTTGGAAAACGTTTTTAAATTACCTATGGGTTTTTTTACACCATTTAATCAGGTGTCATTTTGAAATTGATATTATTACATGGCAGATTTATCACTTGTAATTTCACCAAAGCAAACAATGCAAAAATGTTTAAAATTTTCACATTAAGGAGGAAATAAAACTTTCTTTTAAGCGATTGTCGATTGGAAATACTATAAAAAGGTAGAAACTAGCGAATAATAGATTATTAATTTTACCGCCCATATGATTTTTATTCATCGTGAGGAACGTAATTTAGAAGAAAAGAAAATACATTTTTTCCTAAATAAATAACATACCGCAATCCTTTCTCTTGATAAAGATCCTGTCACTGCTTCCCTTAATCTTCAAAATCACTTAAACACCCTAAAATGCTGACTCCGTCGGTGGAGAATCAAGGTCAAAGAAACCAAATCAACGAACATAATATTTACACTAAACAAGAAAATACTCCCAAAAGTATACCTCAACAACATTCCCATCCCAATTGGGAACCATACCTCGGACTCCACTCGGACAAACGACTGACGTCGAACCCCCATACACGACTTAAGCGCACAGACTGTAACATAGATTTTTCTTGCTTAAACTACTCGACATACGTTCAAAACTCTCACTAACAAACGAAAGAAAGCTTTACATTGCTTTCCTGGCCCTCATTTGTACATACGGACTTGAACTTTACAATATTGCTAAGCGTTCCAATCTTAATTGAATCCAATCCCTTCAATTTAAAATGCTCAGAAAACAATAGAAGCCCCTTTCTATGTATCCAATTACACCGTCTATACCAGCCTAAATGTCCCTTTTGTTACCCAGCTGGCCTAAGCACGCTACAAAACGTTCTATTCCAAACTACTCCATCATCCGAAACCTTTCGTCAAAAACCTGTCATCCACCACATTATCTAATAAACCCAACAGAAGACTGAAGCGTCGGTGGCCCCGCGTCAACCTTAACAATGGACATAGGTCTCTTACGACGGAATTCATCTCGCTCATCGTTTTGATGTACTAACGGCTACCTACTATTTTAATTATTCAAGCTTTCACTCCACCAAAAGTATATATGTAATACTATTTGTTTTACTTGTTCCGTCGAAGAATAAAAACATAAAAAGTTAAAATAAAAAAATATTGATATGATTCGCTGTGTGGCAAGTGAATAACGACCGTAAGAAGATTTTTACCTTGATTTTTCCAACGTCGCCCGTTAACAATGTAATTTGCAATAAACTACATGGAATTTGGTTTTCGTCGATGAAAACGCCGTCCCTTCGTGGTTAAGAAAGTCGGCAAATCCCCAGGACCGTAAGTTGGTTATGAAAGCGAGTAGTAAGGCGGCGGGGGCGCTCTTTATGTATATGATACGCAGAGACGCTAAGATTGGGAGCGTAGGCCCTTTGGGAGGCGGCTTTACGCCAGTAATCCTCTTACCACGGGGAGAGGAGCAAAATTAATCAAGGGAGACAGAGAGGAGAAATGGGAAATGCGGACGGAAGACCCACAGGGGATCCTCGGGACTCAAAAGGAAATCTCATGTTGGAGCCTTTGTATTTGTCGTCACGTCCTTTTTCGTCGCCCCTCCGAGCCGCGGACAATTTGGCCCAAACCACAACAACGAAATTCCCATCAAACCCTAAATATTTTCTCTTAGAGAGATATTTTCTTTTACTAGAAAGGAAACATCATAGCTAAACACTTTTATTCAAAAAGTTTAGGTGAATGGACAAGAAAGTGCTTGAAATGTGAGCGACTTTATTTTTATAAATATATAACAAGTAGGTCCACTCACATTCTATCTATTCTAAATCTATAGACTCACTTTCACGATATACTCAACCTAAGATAATTAGCTATCCTGTAAAAGTCGGAAAAGAGGATTCAGAGACTGTCCTGAAACCCAACTCTCATACATCTAATTATTCCTACCTAAAGACTGTACAGACGTACACCTCTTGCAGTGTTAGACATCATTCTTGTCGAGGACGAGATTAGTCTGCTTTTTCAAAATATAGGTCACTTCAGCCCGCAAGGTAAGCACAACTTAACCGTACCAAATGTCCATACTTCCCTCTAAACATCGGGTTCAATCAAGTATGGTACTACAATGAGGTACATAACATTTTATCATCTGCCCTCTCACCTTCACGCTAATAATTAGACCCAAAATCGCGATATTCATACGCCTAGATTCATACACAAGAGATTTTACCATCCGGTAAAATTGTCACAGTGTACTAAGAGACTTAGACCATGTTGAACTAAAATCTCCCAGAATGTGACATCCCTACACGCTCCATATATTGAGCCAAAGAAACCTTTCTAGATAAGCTGTCAAGCGTGAGAATAACCTCTTCAGTGAAGGTCTCTTGTTTGTCTTGACCGCCGAGATCTATGTCTGCCTGTCTGTCACCGTCGTGTTTGAAAGTTCAAAACATCATTACAATTTTTTAGCATTTTCTAAATTTTCTATTCTTTCTGTTCGTCCTTACTAAAAAAATCTATACTGAGAAGGCTAAGTCCTTTATTGCAAGTAGTACATTTGGATTCGGCAAATGTCGGAAGTTTATACGCTGTAGGTCTGCTTATTTTAGCTAAAGCATAGCACCGTTTGGCGTAATTCAGTTCTCAATCAATTCAAGCAACAAGTGTGGGAGGGTCAAACGCCAAGGAGTGTGATTTTATGTTACTCTCACTCACTCTCTCTCTCTCTCTCTCTCTCTCTCTCTCTCTCTCGCGTCTCTCTATACATCTATCTATCGCTTCTGTCTCTCTTCCTTACCTGCCTGTCTCTCTGTCTTTCCCTCTCTCACCCAACAGTTGAGAATTAATAGTAAACTTAAGTTGTTCAATTTTGGTGTTATATGTATTTAGAAATGTGGATATTTTGACGACATGGCTTGATTGTGTGATTTTAAAAAAATAGATTTTCCAAAACAATAAATTTTTTATTCGAAACTTCATTTCTAGAGAAAAAGTGATCGCTGATGATGTCGAAACGTCAAGGATATGTAGCCCAGGATGATTAGGTTTATACAACAGTCGACAATTAGTAGTCCAAGTAATGAAATGGTTCAACAAATGTTCTGATAACTTCCTTTTTACACAAATTTCACACTATCACAAGACTAAACCGAATGAAATAGCGTAGGATTACGTCTGATATTTTCATTTTGTTTCTTTATGGATTTTGAAAGCAGCATTTCAATTGTGGCTGGACCAACACCTATTTGAAAAGATCAACAAACTTGGTGGTATTTCTCTTGCCCCTAGTCTTTCAGATTCACGATGCTGGGAATATTCTTCAACACTGTACTAATATTTTATGAAAATAATGCTTCCGTCTGTGTTGTTTTTCAAAGTTGTATAAACAAAAGAGACGAAAGATCTGGCCAGGTTTGAGAATGACGCATCTCATATATTCCACAGGGCCCAGTATAAACAGAACCTATATCAAGTCGAGTTCTGAAACTCTGTCTGCCTAAGAATCTGTTTGTATTACAATGAGTCAGTCGAGAGCTAGTAACCGTAAGTGGTAGGATAGGGGCAAAAAAGTTTTTGAAAAAATATAAAATAAAATAAAAAAGCGGTGGAAAAACGCCGAGCATCTCTTCTGGCGAACGAGGACCTTAGGAAAATATTTGCTTTGGCCGGTTTGCTCGCCGCTTTTGGACCCCGAAGCCGATTTATATCAAGGGATGAAAGGCGGCGCTTTGCCCTGTCATTACAAGAGCCGACTAATGGAGCGCCCATCTGCTGACTAATCCTCGCCACTAAACAATATCCTCACCTCTTGTTTCTTACTTTTTATCCCCGGCAGCCTTTCTCACCTCCGACTGTTTTTTATACACGGTTATCCGAAACTGAAAAAATTTGAAAACTCATACTAAAGTTTCCAGCGGCAAAGTAGAAAAGTTGTTTATACAAACTTACTACTTCACGAAAGATATGGCCTACTCAGAAACCTAGACGAAAAACCAACACTAAGCATAGATTGTGGGTTAATTTGTTAACACACCGTTCATCAGACTTACTTGGGCTTTACACCCTCCACCACCCTTCCGTTCATTGCCGACGACCCAAATGAGCTATCTTCTTATGCCGATTCCTCAATTTCTTCGGAGGGGTTCAAGGCACATACACGAATGGAGCAAACCCTGGCATATAAATCTTAATGAAATCAAAAGGTTGATATTTAGGGATGGTGAGTGAAAGGCGTTTTCCATAAATAAAGAAAATATGCTGGAACTAAAAGCATTTTTGACTTTACCTAAACAATAATCCATATTTCCTTAGTGATCGTAATTTACCGTATTAATTATTCCAATTAATACTACTTTTTATCTAAGGTTTTTGGTTGAGATGAAAAAGTTAGTGTCACCAGAGGGATTCGAACCCACGACCTTCGGCTCAATACGCCGCTGCGTTAACCACTAGAGCCATTGCCACTTCGATCCCGGCTTTCAACAACTCATCTCGACCTACAACCGTTCGAATTTTCTCTCTTTTTGCCATATTTTCAAATGTCGTGTAGTCAGGATTCTATTCTCAATGATTTATGAAGTGGGCACGGGGAGATGTTCCAAAACTCAAGTGGTTAGAAGCACAACATACAACAAAGAACTGTTTTTTTCTATTGTTTTGTCTAAAGAAGGCTGATAATGTTCACAAGGTGTGTGAAAGGCGTCATTCATAAATAAAGAAAATCTGCTGGAACTATAATCCTTTCGAATTTACCTAAACAATAAGTAATGAGTGTCCATCGCAATATACAAACCTTAAAATAAATAAATCACCCCTAATAAAATATTCCTGAATAATACTCTCATCCAAAAACTGACAGCGTCCGCTACCCTGGGTTCAATTTCGATTCAAGGAGGGAACCAACAGACACGACTAAATGTCAGGAATTAAACCAACATTTCGGATTCCTCTGATGGATACGCAAATCTATCGTTTAAAAAAATCGAATAAGTCGAATCCTTTCAATCCAAAGTTATCCGCCGTATCGACAATGCACCCTTCTGCATCACTAATCAAATGGTAGCTAAAGATCTTAAAATCATATTCCTGAAGGATCTGAAGAGAACATGCTTCTTCAATTTCAACTCGAAACTACCCCTACTCTTTCCTCCACGTTGTCTAAAACCTTGGCATCGTGACTTGAAATCTTAAACCTCCTAAATAAAAAATTGTTCCAGCACTAGTAGGGAATTCAGGGTTGGTTTATCAGTCCCACCTTAACAATAATAGTGTATCACGGGAGGGAGTGATTCTGAGTAGACCTAAATTGGGCTCGTGGCGGTCGTGGTTTGCAAAACACATGTACCTTAGCTTACCGAAGCCAGACACTAGCGCCTTGTCTATCTCTCCGGGGGTGCTGAAAGACACGGTTGAAAAGCTGTGACAGAAATCACTAAACTGTCTTTTTATGGATGTGCTCTCTTACGAGCACTTCTGACTTTGAATAGTATTGGCTTCGCAACCATTCAGAGAACATTAGGCGTCTGAGAAGTCCCATCGGGGATGGGTTCGAACGTTACAAGACTTCATGGGACAACATCTATGAGTAAAGATGACAACGAATGTTCAAGCACTAGCCGGTTCCTCTCCCCAATGCCTCGTGGTCTAATAGATCAGTCAGATAATATAGTTATATACAAAATATATTTATTTTGCGCAGATAGCAATAAAAAATAAATTTAATGGATTAATAATTAATTAGTTAATAGAATTGATTTCAAACTTTTACCATGATTATGTACACGGATAAAAAAAAGTTTATAAGAAGCCTGAGGTAAAATAAGTCGTATGAAAAGATTCGATTAAAAAAGTAGGCGAGGGTGAAAAACCTATTTTCACAAAAAGAGTTGGAAACTGTAGGACGACATCGATATAATCAATAAATAACGACATTAAAATCTGCCTCCTGCGTCATCGACAGATCAAAAGCACTTCTCTAATGGAGGTCCTGCCGGAGGGAAATATAAAACGCGAGATAGAATTAAAAAAGGCGACAAAAGCCCCAGTCCGTTCTAATGGTCCTCACAAAGGGCAGAGAGGTGTCGGTCCGTGAAAGACCTATCGTTATTCGGTTACCCGTAGCGACACGTCCTCCTCTCCTTGTCAAAATATGTAATCTGCCGGCTGGGAAACGTTTTTATCGCTCTAGGATAAAAAAAACTGGATATCTCCAATTACCGTCTTTGTGGAATTTCGGTAGAAATTGGCCCATTGTCGGTCAAATTGGCGTCCAATTACATAGTCAAAACTTCAACCTTTCAACTCTGCAAATTTTTATTTATCCCCTCCTCAACTTTTCTGATTGGCTTTTTAACGTATTCTCAACTGAAAATTAACTGAATTACAACAGTTTATCCATTAAATATATGAAAGTAAAATATAAGGCACTTTTATTTTGAAATCCGAAACATATCAGTGATACAAAGTAAATTACGAAAATTCGGTCAAAATATATTATACCAATCCAGAGGGCTGTGGTAGAAGTTTAAACAAAATTATCAATTATATTTTATTATTGATCAGTTTCTATAATTGTTTACGGGACGAAAAGGGAAAAGGCCATAGTGGCAAGATTACTCATAGGTCACACGAAAATAACGCACGTGCACTTTCTTACATGAAAGTGGCCGCATAGGTGTCACGGTCGAGCACTGTTTAATTGTAGAAGACAACTAGACAATATTTTGGCATATCATCGAACTTGAAGCACCGGCAGCGGAACAGACCACGTTCCAGTACCTCAGGGCTGTAGAGATTTTTTAAATATATATGTTTAATTTGTGACTGTGTTAATTTATTGGAATGAAGTGATTTACTAGCGAGAAAGAAATGGGCTGTTTAACCCCGCCTTGAATACACTGGGGTGAGTGTGTGATGTTTGGGAAGTAAGGAATTAGTAAAAATGGAATGACTTCGATCCCGATTAAAGGAATATGGCTAGAGGAAAAAATGTGACTAGACTTCTATATATTGATGTGTGGTTTGTTGTCGTTAATCTAAGGGATAAACATTATAGGGCTCCGTCATGTATAAAAGTAGACCGGGACGTTCAAATGGCTGCAGTGTAAATTTAATCGCGGGTGAAAGACCAACAAAGAAGGCAAACACGCACGGGGCCGTTGATGGCCACAGCCGTTTTTAAAGCGGGATGTGTCTCACATATTAGACGATTGTCATTCATTGACTCCTTACAGAGAGAGTGTAGGCATGCCACCGAATTTAAGATAGGTTCTCGGTCATAGTAGGGCGTTTCCCGCTAAATATCGCGAATTATAATGATTTAGTTTTGTTTCCCAAATACAGCTAATCTAAAATTCTATCCTAACTCTGCTCTCATCCCACAATCGAAATGACCTAACTGTCGAAAGCATCCATTTGAGCCTAATCCCGTCGGTTGGGAAACCACGATCGCCTGGGCATCTTGCTTAAGGGATATACTAGCGACCCTAAAATATACCGGGGTAAGTAAACATTCCTAAGCTCAGCACCAATAAGTAATAACATTTCAAAAATTTACCTGTCCCAGCAGACACCTCGAAAAAAAGGGAATAACTTGGTTGCTCTTTCACGAAAAAGGAGACATCAGAACATGTCCAACTGACTGCAAAGCGGAGGAGAGGCGATGTAGGTATGGAAATAATCAATTCCAGAAGAGGTCTTATGGGTCCCAGTTGAAAGTCACTAAGGAAAATGTAAGTATGAACCAAGAAAGTGACTTCCTTCAGTTTGTTCCATAACATTTCAAAAGTTTACCTGTCCCAGTAGACAAGTTTGAAGAAACCAGAATAAATTGAAAATAGATAACTATCAACTAAGTCTCCGTGGTACATATGACAAAATGGAAGAATATCTCGAAAAGTTGAAATAATTTTTTTAAATTCTTAAAATCAGTAAAAGTAGCATCAGTGTACAAGGAATGATACGTGGGAGTAACGGTATGTTGCGTATTGTGAAAACCTAGCATGATATGTTCTATGAAAACTTCAAGGATCCTTCTCAACCAGAGAAAAAAAAGAGAACGATCTCCCGACTATTTTATTTTATTTTTTGGGTCATCTATTTTTAACTGCCCCTTTAGAGTAGGGCACTATGTTGTACGGATATAAAGAAGGTCAATTTCACAATTGAACTATTAAGAAGTGGATGATGAAGATGAAGAGAAGTCTAAACGCGTCTGAAAGATCAAACTACAGGTTGATCAGAAATCAGTATACATGAAGAAATTTCACAGTTTAATTATATTATTGTTTCTCCTTGTTAAAATGATTTAAATACATTACGTTTGTATTGTGTTTCGGTTGTAAAGCTTACTGGTTTGTTTAGGGTTAAACACCACCGCAGATGGAAGCTTTTATTAACCCCACTGCACATTGAGATGTAAATACAAACAGAAAGGGTGTCGACTCTCGCCCAATCGCCGAGTCGGGGGAATAGTGTTAATCCATTTTAGGAATTGCCACTGGACGAGAACGGAATAATGGGAACCGGCTTTGAATCTCGGCAGGCCTCCATGCAGCCCTTTTGAACAGCACCATCGCCAGTTGTAGTTGGTTAGGACAAACGCGAAAGGGGTGTCCGGATCTACAATACATCATTCAACTCCCGTCGAAACCTTCTGTTTGTCTCGGTTGGGGTGTTTTGTAGGACAATTAAAACACATTTTTCCTCTGTTTGCCCCAAATGTCAAATACGATTCACATGTATACTAAAACTGCTTTGTCTGGCCAATGTGAGAATATTAAGTAAAAATACGATTAGACGATGTTTAGGGTTGCGGAAAAATACCTAAACATTACTAGCATCCGGGTTTTTTTTCATTTTAAATTTCATCCTTCTTTTTTCATAATGAAGGATCTGGTAAAAATGCTACTAGGACGCCAGGTTTCACGTTTAAGTATCGGACCGAGGTTTCCTCCATTCTTGCTCTTTCAATTCCCATTCCTTTTCACTACTTCTTCCGTTTCTTTGGCTCTGCATTTGAGGTTTTCGGCATTTCTTTGAAATAAGAATCTCGTAGTCCGGTTAACCGTGAATGGACCACGTAACTAGACGCCCCCTGAGCACGTGTCCGTTACGATGTAAACACCACGTGTGGCACGATTGTTCAAAATGGACAATTATTTGTGGACTTAGAATGAATTTTAAACGTTAGAGGCGTCAATTCCTCAGTGGTACCACAGGTCTAAAGTCTATTCTTTTAAGTTGTGTGTGTTTAAATTTTAAAAAAATACAATATAACAAGTGCTGTGATATCTGTGATTTAAAGATAATGTATATGTAAGAGTAGTTGTGACAACAGATTTACTATATTGTAAAAAGTGTTTAAAACTGACAGAAATGTTGATTATAGGACCTTGAGAATGATCAGTGGGATGAAAACAGGTCCGTAATAAAATCAGTCAATCACGTCAACCTCCTAAACAGAATATTTAAGCTGAGGTCCACAACATCTCACCGCAATGTCGGTTCAAAATATGAATTTAATATTTTTACAGCAATAATTTTTTTTTTTAAATCATAATGAGAATTAATTTTTTTTTTAAATTAATTTTATATAAAGAAATTTTATGGATTACATCTCGAAGACGCCTCGGCATATTTTCTGGAGACTGGACTGGAAATGTCTCTTTGTAGCCCATTCTTCGCGAAGAGTTCATTCAAAATCGTGGAGCGACGGACCTGCCCTTATTCGTATTTGGAGGTTATCTCATAAATATTCGATGAGATTCAAGTTTTCAAGAGAACGGGCTGGCCGGGTTAAGACCCTGATGTTATGATGTCTGAAAGTTGTACTATGTGAACGGCATGTGGACGAGCATTATCGTTCATTAGAATAGGATTGTTGCCGATTTCAACGATAATAGGCAGTGCATGATGTTTCAAAATTTACATCTATATAGCGAGGGGCCGTCAAAGACAAACTGTACAACTTTTCATTGAAATTCCTGCCCACACCATCACTGAAGTTACATGGAAAAGATTTGCTGGGGGAAAAGTTACAAGCTTTTCCACACTTATTCTCGCCCATCTAGATCATAGAGCAAATCTGCACTCATCTGTAAAAAGTACAGCATGCCAATTGTTCAAAGACCAATGGTTGTGTTCTAGGGGAAATGGAAACCTTGCAACTCTGCGTGTTCTGGTCAATTTAGGTCCTCTTGCTGGGCTAAAGCTATCAGTCCAAACTGATTTTATCTTCTTCTAGTTGGGCGTTCAGAAATTTGGACACCTCGTAATTCCTGGAGCTGATGATTCACTTGAAGAACAGTAAGGTGCCAGTTTCACAAAATCGTCAAAGAGAAATCGCCGAATCCTGTTACCGTAGGGTATCCAGATAATCATACCAACAACAAGTACATTGACTGGCAAAAAATTTCACCCAATTGATTTTTTATTTATTTTCTTGATCAAATTTCCATGGAGTCACAGAGAGTTGGTTATTGTTCGTGGAGGGTCTTTTACGTGCACTCGTTATGTGCATGAAATTTTGAAACATCATATTTCGCCTATCCTTCATGAAATCTGCGACAATCATATTCTAATGCTTCATTATTCTAGTCCACATGTCGCTTGCATAGATCGAACGTATCTTTAACATCATAACATCAGACCCTTAGCTTGGCCAGCCCCCTCGTAAAACTTGAACCCCACCGAACGTTTATGGGATAACGTCAACAGATGAATAAGAGTACGACCATCACTCCCTAATACACTCCACCATCTTGAACGATCTTGTAAAAAATTGGCTAACTTCCAGCAAAGAGATATTTCCAAACTAATGGAACGTATGCCGAGATGTCTTCGATGTGTAATAACTACAATTATTGAAGCAAGTCGAGGAAATACGCGATTTTGAAAATTAATGTAATTTTAAACATCAATTTAAAACAAACTTTATCTGTCCCCCGTTTTTTGATTTTTAATTTTTTTTTTTTTTTACTTTTTTGGACAAAGACTCAATTATTAACGTTAAAAAAACTTTGATTAATTTATAAAAATATATACAATTGAAGTTATGTTACAAGTCGGTTAAATTTTTTGCCTATCAGTGTAGTTTATTGGTGCTGAAACTAAAATGTTTAGAAAGGATAATTGGATAAAAGGACAATAGCAATATGTATCTGAAAAATAATGTATAAAATAATCCTTTTTATTATACGCTGGTCAACGTCAGGTTATAAAGCTTGTATTGTAATAAATCCGTCCTATTGCTTGAGGATTTTGTACGGAGCACAAATAAAAGGGGGCGAGGAAGTTGTCGGCGAAGTGAAAGGAAGGATTGAGTTGTGGCCGGTGGGGCGGCGGGGTCCGGGGGCCGGTCGAAAGTGGTGGTTTACTCTCGGGGAGAACAAGTTTGTTCAATATTTGCCCCGTTGTGTTATTCCAAGCCGAGGGGTGGGGGGCGAAACGGCGGAGGGGCGAAGAAAGAGGACGCCGATTCGTGGACGGTGCCATGAAACCGCCCCTCTCGGCTCCCGGCTCGGCCAATAGCGACGCCCCGCCCCGCTCCCCTGCCACCCTCGACGACTTTCGTTGAAAACATATCCGACGACGACTCCCAGGGACAGATTCACGACCAAAATAACAAAAAGGGCTTTCAAACAATACAAACCCCCTTCCACCGCTTAAAGCTGAGTTTACTCCCTGGGAGACCCGTTACAATAATGCCGATTATCAACCGTCCAACAAATGTACCAAACTGTATAATTATGCACGTCAATACAGTAACATTCATTGCTTACACAAAATCATATGTCAATAACAGTGTCTGTCACTACAAAACTTGCTTCTAACAAATTTTATGTCCCCATAGGGGTATGTTTGTCAGATGTTAACTCGTGCTAACTCGAGTAGAGAAATCTCCAGAAAGTTCGAAAACGACCTATTCTTTTCTTAGAACGTAAAACGTTAATTTTTCCGCAATGCTGCGCTTGGCGACTGGTAGAACCAAAAATGAAGCTGAAGCTGAAATGAAGTTGCATATAAACTCAGTTGCATACAGCCTTTACAACCTATACAAAAATTCACGCACTTTTTCCAAAATAGATGTGTTCAATCCCACACCAATAACACCTACCGCACTGGCTACCCAACATTATGAACACCAACACAATTTCGTCTTCAACTATCCAAAAAATTACACAAAACAAAACAAAAATGAACGTAACTTTTTAGAAATGCTTTATCAACAGATATAAAAACAGTATCAATTACAAAACAGACACATGTATACTCTGCCGCAGCTGCGTTTTTATCATTAATCAAATTCAATAGCGATAACATATATCATATATCACACCGTACAAAACATAATCATTCCACACGTCAAACATTTCTACATAGTGTAATTCTTCAACAGTTTAGCTTTCCTTTCCCTAATTACATCCAATTATAATATCCTGAAAGGATAATCAGGGCGAACCATTACCTATTTTTCCCATTGTCGGCTCCTTTCACCGCAAAGAAGCTCATATAAAAATGTCTTTCTATCCCTTTCTTCCTCACCCATTCAATATCCTTAAAATATCAATATCCCACTCTCAACCCGACACAAAGGAATATACAGAAAACGAACACTTTGAGTGAGAGAAATACTTTGATTGAGTCTAAAATTTCTAGCATTGTACAAATTCATGTTTTTTCACATCCTACATATATTTGTATAATTTAAACAATATTTATAAATCCCAGGCCCTGAAGATAATCTCAATAAAGATCGAAACGTTGGCACGATAAAGAAAATAGTTTTCGAAAACTACGTTACACTCGAACGCATCTCACGATCTCCAAATAATCTTAGATGTTTAAGATCACGTTGCATATATTGCAATAATGCCACCACATACAACCGAACAAATCAATTATCTATCTGAATCATGAATCTAGGAAGCCGTAGGTTAAATTTGATAAAGCATATTTTTGCATATTTGAATAATATCGCATAAAATTTCATATTTGAAAAATATAAGCAGTATATAACAATACTTGAAGGATTTTTTAACGTAAAATAGCATTTATTGCGTTATATTGGTTTTCGGGTGAGGGATAAAAAAGTTCTGTAAAAAGAATAAGTTGACGGAAAGTTGGATTAATTCGAAGAAAACTGAAACAGGCAGCAACGACTGGAAGCGAGAAATCTAAAAATACCAACCGCAGAGTACAAAACCCCTTCTTAGATCTTATTTCAATATTCAATATTCTCGAAAATTTTAAGTGACCGTAGGCGCTATTTCATGGAAGACAATTTAAAGAAGTAGTTGTTTATTAACTAGGCAAATTAATAAGTATAACATTTATATTTACATCAGTTAATTATGTATGTAAGAAAATATGTTTATTAAATCGAAATAAATTATAAATACTTGTAAATTTTAATTATTTTTAGTTTTAAATTTTTAATATCTATTTCGTTTAATTATCTACATTTCTGTGTAAAGTTAGTATGAAAGTAAAAAAACTTGTTTACTGCATATCATTGCATATTTTAACGGATTAATACTGCACATTATAGCATTTTTCCGGGCTTTTAACTGCATATTTTGGCAATTGTTACTGCATAAGAATCCGGTCTCTATCTAATAACAGTCCTTAAAGGCTAAAGTTGTTGTTTGTTTTGGTTAAATTTTAAGATGCCAGAATTAATTTAAAAAAAGGTAAATTAATCAACAATTACATTCAAAATGGTATCTATGAACTCGAAAAGTACTAACAAAAGACGCTTCAATTCGTGCCGACATGCCTAACTCGTATCCTAACGCCTAACAGCCTACAACTTTATTGGATAGGGGATGAATCTACTATGAATGAGAATATAAGAACAGTCAAAAATTAACAAAAGAAATGATCTAATTAGTGCGTATTGACAAGTTAAGTTCTTGGCTGCCAAGTTGGTTACCTACGACCTAACGGCTAAGTAATGTGACACCGGACACCAACACCCCATCTCAACCTACAACCTTTCGAATCTTCCCTCCTTTCTGCCATTTTTCAAATGTCATGTAATCAGGAGTCGATTCTCAGCCACATATGAAGTGGCCACGGGGAGCTGTTAATGAAGATATATTTCGTTTTACATATTGATTCCATAATATCTCGTTGTCTGATTGACCAAATTAGTTCTTTCTTAATCTTTTCTTAATTTTCATTTCTTTACAATTAATTTCTTAATGTTATTAATCCTTTTATGTAAGGCATTGGTTGAAATGAGAAAGTTAGTGTCACGAGCGGGATTCGAACCCTCGACCTTCGGCTAAAATTTAACATTGGCCCTACTCTGTTGATTGTTGTGGAGAGGAGTTTCTTGTTCAATCATTACAAAAAACGATAATTCCTATATACTGCTGTTTTCAACGATCCGAATTTCACGCTAATTGCTCATCGTCAGGTTGAAGGAAATTACAACATATCAATTAACGAGGCGTTTTAACATACAGTCTAGAACCAAATGAACCGGCAGCTTTTTTTGTTACATGGCGGAGAAGAATCCGCTGGTGGCTGTAGTTGTGGATTTTCTATATATTTATATTTTGATTAGTTTGATATGGACAGTTTTAAGACTAAAAACATACTTAAACAACCATCTTTATTAGTTTCCAATGTAAAATTTATATTACGTCTAAAGATTTAATTAGGTAGCGAAATTCTTTTAGATCCTCCAATGTTGCGAACCATGTGCACAAAATATCGTCTACGTAGCTATTTTGGAAGGAGACACCAAATGTGAGAAGTTCAAACAACTACTGCAAATAATGACAAAAGAATAAACGAAGAAATAAACTAAAATAAAATTTGTCGGTATTGGGAGAAATTAAGAAAGGAAAGGTGATTGATTAATGAAGTATTTAATCCGTATGCCATCAAGATCAAGGTTCGTTGTAATTCATAAGGCGATTCTTTTAAAAAAACTAAGAGCGAGAAAGAGAAAGAGAGAGAGAGAGAGAGAGAGAGAGAGAGAGAGAGAGAACAAAAACTTCCGTAACTTCACGAATTATAATCTTTTAGCGATTTTTTTCATTCAATTTGTCTTAAATAGCTGTTTAACACTAGGGAAAATTATATTTTCCATGTCTTCCAATCTTCCCATTCGGAACAAAATTTTTGGGGAGCTCGGTAGGTGATGATGTGTTGTGTACTGTGGAGGATGTTGTTTTGCGTAGTTCTGGGTTGTCTATGATTCTGTTGATTATGTCTTCTCTCAGTTATGTCAACAATGTTTAAGTTTTATGTCATTGTAAGTGAGAATAATTAGGAAGAAATCAACAAACTCTAGCCTAACGTTTTATTTTATTTCTCCAATTTTAATTTAATTGGATACGTTATTATACTATGCCGTGCATTTCGTAAGCTACTAAACCCTTAAAGTTTTCAGTGGATCAGTTAAATATTTTTAAAGTTATCGCTATTTTTTATTTCCGAAGTTTCGACATAAAATGGTAGCCATTATACAAGGCTAAAATTTTAATAATAAAAATGAATATTTTGGTTTCGTAAAAACTTAGTTCCCAGGGTATTTTGGGATACGAAAAACAAATATAAAGTTTTTGTTGCTGAAAACTATTTCAACGTAGTTTTCTACGCCTCTAGACCTCCGATTCAACTAGGCTGCCACTTAGTGCTGAGGATGTTGAGCGTGGTGTGTGTGGCACTTATTGATGATGGATGTTCCATCAGGTATGCTGCGAAACTCTGCGGAACGCCATTAGACGTTTTTGAGAAACTGGGACCTACCATATAAAGTCTGGTGCTGGACGTCTAGAGTAACAGAATCACAGGAGAACCGTTTTTTGACTTAGAGAATTTTGTGAAACTGGCACCTTACTGCTGTTCAAGCGATTCAATAGCTCCAGGAAATACGAGGTGCCCAAATTACTAAATGGACTTTTCAAATAACATTAATGGACTGATGGCTTTTCGCCCTGTAAGAGGACCAAAATTAAGTTGCACGACTCTCGAAAACAACACACCCATCGGTCTTTGAACTATTGGTCTACTGTAATTTTTACAGATGAGTGTAGATTTGTTCTACGATCTCCAGAGGGGCTTGAAAGAGGGTGAAGAAGGGGAAATGAAAGATAAGAAATCATCAAGGAATTTCAATGGAGAGGTGAATACTGTTATGTGTGTGTCTTTGATGGCCACTAGCTATATAGACCAAATTTTGAAAAATCATGCGCTGCCTATCATCAATGAAATCAGCGACAGTCCTATTCTAATGCACGATAATGCTCGTCGCATGACGCTCGCATTGTACAAACCTTGAACATCATAACATCAGGGCCATAGATTGGCCAGCCCTTTCTCGACTTGAACTCAATCGAACATTCATGGGATAACGTCAAAAGACGAATAAGACTAAGTTCGCCCTCATACCCTCCACGATCTAGGAAGGAGTCTTGATGAAGAATGGGCTAACCTCCTGCAAAGAGACCGGTAGAAAGTATGCCGAGGCGTCTTCGAGAATGAAATTCACGATATTGAAATGTTATTAAAAATCAATTTAAAACAACCTTTATCTCTCCGTCTATTTTTTTAGATCTCTTAGCAATTAATTTTTTTGTACTGTAGACAAAGAATCAATTAACGTTAAAAAAACGTGAAACATTTATTAATATATAAAAATATACAAATCAAGTTATATTACAGGTAGAATTGGTTGCCTATCAGTGTGTTATGGGATAAAATATAAAAAGGTGTCATATATGAAATAATGTTTTGGTAAAACTGAGTAAGTAGGTTGTTCTAAGTCTGAAAGTCGGTACTTGGCTTTTTCAAAGGTTTAAAAACAAAAGAGGAAATTTTCAGAAACAGAGTAATTCGCCCTCAATCTTTATTAGTCGGGCGAGGGTAAGGATTGGGGGATTGGTAGAGTAAATATTTCTTCTGTGTGTGCCAGGGTGGAAGGGGTGTAAAAGGCGGGGTCTGCCTCGTCGCCGTGGAAAGGGGCGTAGCCACCCCCTCCAGGAGTTTTGCCTTTCTGCCGACTCCTGCAGAGACTGTTTTCAGACTGTGATGTGTTCGAAGGAGAGTAGCAGCTCTTCGTCCCCGGTGGGCGTCTACCCGCTGGTTGATGTCGACCAGTACAGGCTCCAGCTCTACCAGTACGCTGTGGCGGCACAGAGGCTCGGCTACCCCCAGTACTCGGCCGGCTACCACCCCCGGCTCGCCCTATCGCTCCTCACCCCGAGAGGGATGGTGCCGGAGGAGCCCAAGCCGCAGCACAGCTACATCGGGCTCATCGCTATGGCCATCCTAAGCTCGCCGGATTTTAAGCTAGTCCTCTCGGACATTTATCAGTACATACTGGACCATTACCCGTACTTCAGGACAAGGGGGCCAGGTTGGAGGAACTCCATCAGACATAATCTCTCACTCAACGACTGCTTCGTCAAAGCGGGAAGGAGTGCCAACGGCAAAGGCCATTACTGGGCCATACACCCGGCCAACGTCGAAGACTTCAAAAAAGGAGATTTCAGGAGGAGGAAGGCCCAAAGAAAAGTGAGTTTTCATATTTAATATCAACATAATATTCTTCTATTACTACTATTTAAACAACAATACAATATTTCATTTTAAAAATTGTTCAAACAACAACGACATAAGATCACCTACTGACAGAATAAACAACCTAATAAAAATAGAGCTCAATAGTTGAAAATTGTGTTCTATCCGCCAACTGGTTTCACTGGCATGTGATCCGGATTTCAAGCAGTAATGTCAGTGGATACAAATAACTGATGTGATACAAATGCTCTGTTTCCTCCAAATATCAGGACAGCCGTGCTCAAACACAATAATTCTAACTGGTCGCATTCTTACAAGCACGCTATATCAACCAAAAACTAACACATTTCATCTTTTAATGCTCGAAATCCGGACCTTTCACAAACCGATTTGTAAGTAGAATCAGCTTTATCCTATCAGTAGGCTTCAAAATTATTATTATATATTGTAAAGGCGATCAGAGAAGAGATCAAGTGGAAAGAAATATAGAGGAAAAGAATCGGGGGGGGGGGTAAATATTTTCCCTGGGAGTGCCAATTTCATTCTACTTAAAACAGTATGTTTCAAAATTGTAACTTGGGTGGCATTTCTACACGCACACTATATGGAACCAAGGACTAACACACTTCAGTTATGTACGATATATTAGTTTGTTCACAACAATTGAAATGAGCACTTAGAGCCTGAAATCCAGACCTCTTCAAAAACCGCTTTGTAAGTAGAACCAAGTTTTTATCCTATTGAATGAACAACCTGAAAAATTTCAGCTTTCAACGCTATTTCCTTTACTAGTAAAAATGAAGTGTAATAAGCATGGCATACTATGAGATTTAACATAATTGATAAAACAAACTTACAAACAATTAGCTATCAAACTTCAAAATTATAATTATGTATTGCAAAAACGATCAGAGATGAGGCCAATTGGAAAGGAATGCAGGAAAAAAGGATTTGTAGGGTAAATGTTTTCTCTGGGTGTGCCAATTTCATTCTACTAGAAACTATAGGCTGCAAATTTGTAAAAAATCCACATTTATTCACCTTTTAAATTATTAAATAATATTTTAAAATCCTGACAAGAGAATATTTCACGAAGGAACTTTGACTTTCTAACAGTTCTAATTTTTTTTTAATATATAACCACCCTTATCTTTGTTATATAAAAAAGATAAAATATTTGCTTACAACTAAATTTTAAATAATGCTCTGGGCCTTGTACTTCTCGTTTGGATGCTTTATTGTTACCTTTTATCTTAAAAAATATATGTGATGTGATAAAAGATCTGTTTTATTGATATCGGTTTTATCAGCGGATTTATGTTCAATACTGTAAGGTAAAAATTCTAAAGACAGGTTGTAAAAACCCAATAATGAACGAACAGGTTTAAACTTTAATAACCCAGCCGAAATTCATAAATAATTATTATTGAAATACATGGTTAGTTGTTTTTTTTTAATGGATTGATCTGTTACAAGCTCAATTCTGAACAATTGTTCGGCAGAATCTGTCGGCCACCTCACATTAGACATTCACACTAATACATAAATACAGCCCTCAATATACACACAAGTGAATACACAATGAACTTCAATGCCATAACGATAAAATAGCTCAGAGTTTTTCGAAAATCGGATCCAAATACTCTCACCCGACACGCTCTCTATACAGAGCCAAGAAATGGCACCTTTCACTTAAATGAGGACACACTATTATTTTATTATATAAATTATTAAGTGTTAAGACTTGTTATTAGTCGACCAAATTTATTATATCGAATATCGAATCGCAATTAGAGAAATAAATAAATTACTATTTAGCCTAGTATTTTGTGCCAAATGGGTAAATATACGTATATTTTCTAAAAACAATTTTAAGTTATTTTCAACGAAATTATATTTTCTAAGCAAATTTAAATTATTTTAAAGAAAATTATATTACTTAGACAAATTAAATGATTTGTCTCAAAAAAATATTTTCTAAAATATTTTAAGTTGTTTTCAATAAACTTATATTTTCTTTAAAAAAGCTTGCTTTCAACAAAATTATATTTTCTAAAACAATTTTGTCATTTTTAACAAGATTTTAGTGGTGTGGCGATACCCGGCCGACAAAGCAATATATATATATTATAATGCATTTAAAAATGAAAATTTGTATATTACATACAATTAAACGCAACGGAAAATGGTAAAAGTAATTCTTCTTTTTTTTTAATAGGTTTTGTTTTACTATTATACCACTTCATTAATGTAATAAATGTAAACCATGGTAAACATAAAATATTTCTTATATTTGGTCATATCAATATTGCTTTGTATATTTTTTATTTGACACAATAATTTCTATCCTAAATATTTACAACAATTACCCTAGCTTTGTTAATATTTAATTATTCAAATCTCGTTCAGATATTCTTGTTTTATTTTCATAATTTTTTTTATTTATGCTTTGTTAAACGGGGGTTTGCAAAAGTAGAGGTCATATCAACCCGCGGAGTTTTTAAAATAAAAGTTCACACTCAATCTGTCTTCCTACAAGCTCTCTGTATAGAGCGAAGTAATGAGACGTTCAATTGAGTTGGATATATAATAATAAATTACTGTTTAAACTTAATGCACGGTTTTTAAAGACATTCTTGTTTTATTATATTTATTGTTATACATCTACTAATTCAGGGCCTTCTTACTCGGAATCTATATGCAGTCAAAGAATGACCGCAAAATTGTCATACATTATTCGTTTATTTAAAGAATTGTTAAATTTGATTTTATTAGTCAAGCAAAATTAATATATGAATTGTTGTTTTATAGTTGTAATAAAAACATAATATGTCCTGCTCCTGACACTAGTGTTTCTTCTAACGTGAGAACACTTTACAGAAAAATCAATTTAAATAAAAAATAAATAACAACTAATGTATTCTTCTGTGCAAAATTGGTTAAATTATATTTTTCTTAAACAATCTTAAATTTTATGTGTTGATTTTATAAATCTACCTTAACTTAAAATATAATTAATTTTTTGACAGTGTCTATCCTAATCAACACACACACACACACACACACACACACACACACACACACACACACACACACACACACACATACATATATTTAATTCAAGTCAAACGGTATAAGAGTAACAACAAATTAATTATATTACAAGTTGATGGGTAGAGAATAAATTGTCCTTTCCACACCTCTTGTTTATATAATTTATTTCCTACCAATCAACTGTAAGATAATTAATTTGTTTCTGTACTCTTATTCCGTATGGCTTGAATTAAATTGATCTTAAATTAAATTTTAAATCTAAAATTAAATTTTCTTATAGTTTTTAATTTAAAAAATAAATCTGTGTAATGTTTTATTTACTTCGGTACCGTTTTTTATTCGACACCCCGTTAAGGAACAACAGGCAAAAATGGATCTAAACGAACATCCTAATGAATCCACCCAAAACAATTTAATTAAACACATTTTAGAATATTTTAACAAATTAATAAACGATTTTTTGTACATATTTTAGTTACTATTTCTTTGTTTTTGATAAAAAGTCCGTTTTGAAGTTCATATTCAATCAGGACAGGTGAGATTGGAACCTAAGACCGTTATCTTGATGCACCACCGTGTTCAAACACCCACTCCTTGGTTTATTATTATTAATTACATGTTAAAAGATATATAAAGCGTTCCTGCATTAAACTCAAACTTGATCAAATAAAAATAAAATATCTGACAATGTTTGATCTAGCTTCTGGTTTTTCATTGATCCGGATTTCTAGCTGAAAATGCTCATCAGACAGTACAATACCATATTTTTCGAATTATTAAATATACTCGTTCAATCATAACAGTTTTTTTTGTTATTATAGAAGATTAATTTTAGTTTTTAATTTTTAAGAAAAAATGTGCAAATTAATGTAAATAGTATATATAATAAATTTTAAAATATATTCCAACTTTTATCAGTAATTAGACTTTCACCCCGAAGGGTTGTCCCTGCGATGCGATCTTCTCCATAGATTAACCTACCCTGTTATGTGGATGGTTCGAAAGTATCTTTCTTATGTCAGATGCCCAAGAGATCGTCACGTCCCAACCAACGTGGTAGCCTCCAACGGGGGCTTTCGACAGCTTGGTGTTTCAATAATAAACCTTCCATAATTCATTCGCACAGATAAATACATTCACGCTTATTATATATTGCGCTAATCGATAGAGTACTCGACAGACCTATACCCAATATTAATAATCTAAACTAATTAGGGACACTATTATATATATCCGCTATCCTAAACACTGCTGGTATCACTATACTAGACCATAAACTCCTCACTACTCACGCTAATAAATACACGTATAAACAAAACACAATAAAAAATATTAAAATACATGTCCTCCAAAAGGCCGTACAAGGGACCAGAAAACTCGCTCCGAGCCCTAGAGCCATTCTTAATCCGGTGGAATGCCTACACGCTCTCTATTAGAAGCTGTATCCTTAATTATTTATTTCAATGCCTAATTTCAGTCTAACGTCGATAATAGACCTAGGAAAGTGAATAATTGTTTACTTTATAAACCGATGCAACGTTGAAAATGATTAATCATCAAACTCATCATCTCTGTCTTTATCTAACTTTATTATTGATAGGTATATGTTAACTTGATAAACTAAGTCACTGAACAACTTTGCCGATAGTATCTGAATGTACGCGAAAACCCCTAAAGGAAATATCAAAAATCGTTAATTTTGTTGATTGAGACTTTCACAACGGTTTCATTTTATTTGAGGTTGGTTTTTACCTGTTCAGGAGTTCATGTGTTTACTTTTTTTACTCGGAATTAACCTGATAGATATTTCTTTAGAATTAAATTATAATTAATGCCGAAAATATAAACATCGACGGGTATCGAAAGATTTTAAATTGTTAACCGTGTAACTCATTAAAAATAGTTTTAAAGTCCTGATGAAAGTGATTATTCCAAAGCTTGTCGATTCGCGTTACTCTGATTTTTAATTTTTTTAGACAAATATTTTTCATTTCAAAATCAGTTTGTTTGACTGAAAGCTGGCTTTCATCAGACTATAACAATAGTGATATGATAGTACTAAATGTCCATATATCGGTCCACTCTATAAAGAATTTCCAAAATTTCCTAGTCAAGTTCAACAATTTTACCATTTTTAATTAATTTTTCTATGAAAAACAAATACTGTGTGCGGACATACAGACATGTTCGGAATTGGCCCCTATTACGTTTCCTATAAAGGATATGTCTCCTTGTACCGAACTGGTAGCTTTGTTAATATATGCCTAATAACGCAATGTATAAATAGCAATAAATCCGTTTTGGGCTCTTATATATCCAGAAATCATAAAATCTTGGTGACAGAACAGAAAAAGTCAGCGAGTTGGTGAACTCATGCTGATCCAGCACTGGTTCCGTCTACACTCGCGGGTTTTGATGTAACCCAAGAGCGTTTCGGCTTTTCATCTTCAGTGAGGAACTGCTCAATAATTGCTATTCCAAAGCCGAAACGCGTTTAAGTAACATCAAAACCCGCGTGTTTAGATGTTCGCAGTAAGTAACGCAGTGCCGGTGGAACAATCTTAAAAAAAGTCGTTCTTTCAATTCAGCAATCTTAACTTTTAACATTTTTGTCTAATTTCATCGATTTGAATTTATTTGAAATTATTTTAAATCTGTATATCAGATTTTTATAGTGAGGGGTGGCGGATTTGTGTCGATCCGGATCAGTCGAACGCTTCAGTTTAGAACATTCTGAACTGTCCTCCGAAGAGTTGTGATCTCTTGTGCATGACCCTATCTTCTTCCTTCTCCAGCTGCGCGTACCTCGAGGAGTTCCAACAAATAAAAAGTTAATCATTTAACCTTTTTGGCATATCGGATCATCGGCACAGTCGATTAATGTTCCTTGCCTTTTCCGCTCAAGGCTCAGGTAGGCATTGAACGACTCTGAAAAGCTCGCTACGAATTCCGTTAACAGTCCGTTGGTAGTGAGTTCTTTTTTCTACTCTACAAGCCATGAACCGGCTTCAATCTTCAAGTCGGCAAAGTAGATATCGAAACTTCCTCGTCCAACCCATCGGCTTTTACCGGTAATTGGTAGCTCGGCTTAAAACCTGAGAGGACTTTGTCTAGGCGAGCGAAAATCCTTGACGTGATCATACCCGCTGAATTTCTCCTTTCCATCAAGTAGGTACTTAGCTTACACCAGAAAACGATATGTTTATGAAGTATTCTATGCAATAAAATAGCTGTGCAATAAAACTCAAAATAAACGATTCGCGACTCAAGCGCGGTTCCCATATCGGGTGGCATTACTGCACGTTATCTATACAGATGCCAAGGACCCTTCAATTTGCTGGGACGAACAACCTTTCTATGGTTTTTGGTCTTTGGCACAAAAATAAGTTTCTGTGATTTAACCTCGTATGGTCTATCCTTAATCGGGTTAAGATGATGATGATTGTTAAGATGATGATCTTTTACAATTCAGATCCTGCGAGGGCCAGCTATCGATCCTGATACGTAGGACTCTCTCTCTCTCTCTCTCTCTAGTGGTACATCGATGCTGCCCGTTTACTAGAAATAAAAATATATACCCTTATTTGCCAAAATAAATATGTACAATGTTCAACACAAATATAAAGTGGACTAAACTTGGTTTCGTCAAGTTTTCTGATCCACGAAGGATGATCTTGGCCTTCAATGGAAGAGGAAAAAGGACAACACAAATAAGAATAAGGCTATCATTTGTGTTTGGAGGGAAGACTATTAACCTAACCACCATGTGAAGATGGCCTAAGAAGCCCCAATAAGTCAGCAAGCCCTTGTTATACAGAAAAAGTAGGTGTCGCACAAAACCGAACGAAAGTTCTCAAATCGGCCTCACAGTTCCACTGTCCTCTACTCGGGATGTCAACGAAGGAGTGTCTTCCTGTCATTTTTGCTTTTTGATCGTAGTAATAGCATACATAAATCTTTATTATTTAAGACCAATGTGGTACAGACATTTTAAGCATATTAGTTACTACTAGCAGAGAGTTTATTCAAAGTCTACACGGCATACGATCAGTCAAACTCTTTGCTCTTTACTTCAGGGTGGGGGTTTGGGTCAGGGGTTCGATTTCCAAAGACTCTACGAAACATTTCTGACTCCAATCCGTAAAACTATTTTCTAAAATTGTTTAGTACTCCGGCTGATTTGCAATTAACGAGAATTAACAAAAAAAAAACATCTACAATTTGGTCTGACCGACCAATAATATTCATCATTTTGGTATGATATGCATTGTGGGCTTACACTTTGCCATCTTCAGTGGTGGTCTGTGTATTAATATAATTTGATCGTTACCACCGGTTTGGTCTGCCTATCCTCTCTGGTAAACGAACCTTCGGCTGAAGATAGCGAAAGGATAATACAGCGAGGATGAGACCAAAAATATCGGGAACGGTCAAATTACAAACTTTCAAAAAAGATATCAACACTGAAGATAGCAACCGCGAAATAAAGCGAGGATAGGCAAACTAAAAATTATTGGCGGTAAAGACCAAATTAAAGATTCATCACCCTCGCAGACCTCACAGAAAACAACTCAGAATTTTCCTAAGATATCATTTCGAACTTGTCTCCAAAACGTAATAAAAATATAGTAATAAGTTCTGTCAAAAGCTCGGTTTAGACGACCCAGGGAGTCCGATCACCGACACCTCGGAATTTCTGACCCCGACCTATTACAAATATTTTGGTCATTGCTTAGTAGCAACAGCATGAAAACAAAGCCACATACACCTGAGAGAATTAGCAAAATCATTCAATTTAACCCTGTACCATGTACTGAACAGTTTGGTATGCCAATCATCATCGTATTTTGCCATCTCAGGTAAATTTTAATGTAATTTGGTCGTTATCAATATTTTTGGTCTGCGGGTTCTTGCTGAATCGGACTGTTCGCCATTCTCATCAGTTGATGAAGTACTAACTCGGATATGCAACAATATGATCATCAAACCGCATATCACACAAAACATCACTACATTTCTGATATTTTGGTTTAAGATTGAACAAAATCACGATATCTCAAGTGGTTAGAGCAGCGGCAAATTGAGCTGAAGTTCGTGGGTTAGAATCCCGCTAATATGACACTAACTTTTCCATCTCAAGGAAGACCTTATATAAAGCGAATAATCAATTGGAATGACCTCGAAATATAATGGATTGAATAAAATATTTGTTCTATGACATACTTCGTCCCACAGCTTGCGAAATTATTGAGATACATGGGATTTGTCCAATTTTAAAGCCACAATTGAATTTTTAATATTAATTTAGTTTTTTTTTTGGGGGGGGAGAGGAATCAGCGGAATTTCTATATTCATTTTATTGGTTCATTTTTTTAAAGGTTAAATTAATAAAGTGTTTTTGTTTTTTGTTGGAATTCAAGGTGAGAAAGCACATGGGACTTGCGGTCGAAGACGACGGGACGGATTCGCCCTCGCCTCCTCCTCTCCCACGTACTCCACCTCCACGGCATTCCTCGTGGCCGCCCTGCCCGAGGAGGAAGAAAAGGCAGTTCGACGTCGCCTCCCTCCTCGCCCCCGACCCTAGATCCGACGAAGAAGAAGAGCTCGACGTCGTCAACCCGGCACCCGCCCCGTGGCCCTACACCTCTTTCAACCAACACCTCATGGCTAGGTACTACCAGACACACTGTTAAGAGTTACCTTCAACCCCCATTAAACTAAAAAACATAAAACAAATTATAACTATATGTTAAATAAACGACGTTCATACCAAATACGAGGAAAATTCCAATAATTGTAAATATTTTATTTATGTTGTAAAATACTAGAAATATTGTGCTATGTGAATATTTAAAATTTAAAACAAAAATTGTACATAATAGTTATATAAATTATATATTAATTATTACGAATATATAAAATACGTACAACCGAAATTCTTTGAATTTTCTTACTTTACTTTTTCCCCAAATACTACCTTTCAAATTCATTACTTGCCTTATCACAGAATATTTTCAAAATGATTTCACAAAAACATAATTGCAATATTTTAATCAAGAAAAATTAACAAAGTACAGGGGAAGATGGCGTATCCTATGAGCATTATAAAATTTTATAAATTTCAAAAATTGCTTCTTTTAAGCTGTCAGGTACGTTTTTTTATTGGGCCGATGCAACCAAAACGGTATGTAAATTCAGAGTCAAACAAGAAGAACCAATATTTAAAATTAAAAACAAGTAGAATACTAGGTCCACTTGAGCACTTGTTATACACCAGTGATTTTCCGAAAATAGATGGAGGAAACACTGCAACGTTTGCAAATCACATAGCGGCGATATCAGTAGGGGGGGCCGACCAACAACGAATATCCTTAAAAAGGCTTGTAGCAAGATAAATAAACGGACAAAACGTGGAAGATCAGGCACAACCAGCACACAAATTTCACCAACTATTGAGCTGAACAATGCAGCGATAATACTAAATACTTGAGAATAATAATAAAAGCTAGTTTGAGCATAAGTATTTCAAAACATGCTTTCCCAGCAAAAGTGCATGACAGACCAAAACTTCGAGGTTAAGCTTCTATTACAGTTATTTTTTTACAACAAACGTACTATTTTCTTTCTTAAATGTGTTCAATAACAAGGAAAACGTCTATTAAGACAATCTTTATATAATCAAGCGCAGAATGGAAGAAAGTTGTTGAGTTCATAAAATTAACCAGTATGTACATATTATCAGGCTCTAACCTAACTGACAGGCTGTTTAGAGTCAAACAAAACGTTCAATATACAACATTAAAAACAATAAATGCAGGAGTGCCACGAGGTAGAAGATTAGGTCCACTCCTATACTTGTTATCCATCAGTGATTTTCCAAAAATGGATGGAATAAAAACTGCATCGTTCTCAGATGGCGGTGATATAAGTAGGACCAACTATCAATCATTCTATCAATCATTCAACAATTTGGTTCTGCACCATGCAAATAAGATAAGCGAATGGGCAACAAAAATTAAAATCAAGCTCAATCAGCTTAAATCAGAACGTATAAACTTTACAAACAAAAAGTGTTTATCACAGTCGCTCACAATCTATGGAACTATTATACCATGCAGCAATATAGCTAAATATCTGAGAACGATCGTAGATGCAAAGATGAGATGGAAGATGAGATACAAACAAGTCCTAAAGCCTATATGGTTATCCAACTATGGAGTAGTATCAAACGCAGCAATATCAAAATGAAACAAACACTCCAAAATAAAATCTTACGTAACATGGTCAATACGCGTTGGTGCATAAGGAAAAATTAGTTACATAGGAATCTTAATGATGCCCCGGTCATCTGATTGCCACAAACCAAACCGGAGCTTATCTGTGGCGAATCCTCTATTTTTCGAGTGTCCAAGAGAGATACTGTTTTGCGGATTTTCTACTCCTGCCTCTCCGTTAATAGAGTACAAGATTCAGGATGTAGATACTATGCTATTCTGACGAAGCCTTTTGATGACTATTTGAAACTCACCATTGGGGCTGTCCAACGACGAGGAAGTCGTTCAAAGTATGGTAAGTCCAATAAAACGAACGTCGTATCACTACCTTCTTTTCGATCGAGACTTCCTGTGGCCCTAAAACACTGAAGATAGTGGATGGAAGAACGCGGCACACACAGAGGAGTTGGGCTATGTAACCGACGTTACGACCGTCTTAGGCTTAGCCTGGGCAATTTTTTCTGATGTTGGAGCACCGTATCAAAGTGGACTAAGAATTATTATTCGCGTCATAATAGTATGTTATTAGTGCTTATTAATTCTGAGCAGCTAAATATAAAAATATATTACAAATCAGGGATGCGTATTGAGCCCCACCATATTCTCTT
Organism: Cimex hemipterus; assembly: GCA_039619505.1. Lineage (NCBI taxonomy): Eukaryota > Metazoa > Arthropoda > Insecta > Hemiptera > Cimicidae > Cimex > Cimex hemipterus. The sequence goes on along the minus strand of CM077114.1, from coordinate 16,285,083 downwards.
TTGATGTGAGATTCCGGAGGGTGGGGTGCGCATTAAGGGTAATAAAATCAAGATATTGACTGCAGTTGACGCAATCCTCACAGCATACAATTCTATCTCCTTACAGAGAAGTTTTTTCTTTGCCATTTGTCACCCCCAACTATTGCTGGTTTTTGAAACTGAAACAGGACCCTTATTTACGTGTACCTCCTAGCTTCACTTCAAATACTGCTAGAAAACACCATCGGACCACCGTTCATAGATAGATAGATAGATAGGTAGATAGATAGATAGATAGATAGAGAGTTCCTCAACAGACATCTATTGAAATTTATGAATATGGTCTACATGTCAAAGGTGGTCGGTCACCACTGGCTAGAAAGAGCAACAGAAATGGACTAGAGACTGTTTCTTTGGTCGAGGTAAAGTTCCACTAGGTGGTGGGAAGAGGTGTTCGACTGATTTTACAGTTCTGGCACATGTTTTTGACGTATTTATGCCGAACAGATTTTTTAGACACTACTCCTGTGTCCTTTTCTCCCGCTAGTGCCGGACCCACACATCGCCGTAGTCGAATTTACCCGTCGATAAGACATTCGCGTTGTCGAACGTCTTCTCCAAAATGGGAAATGATCTTAAAAAAGGCATGCGATATCAAGATTGGTAAAATGTGTTTTATCACAATCTTACCACTCTAAACAACATACCCATTACATTACAATAGATAGATAGGTAGATAGGTAGAGGGAGAGAGAGAGAGAGAGAGAGAGAGAGAGAGAGAGAGAGAGAGAGACCGTAGTCCATAATGGAGATCAGTAATGATATTGATCAGACCTAATCCGTCTATGGTTGCAATGACTCTGAGAGAGTCAATATTTCTTTATTTTCTTTAAATAAAGTATTTAAATTCCAATACACAGCCAGTGTCCTTACAAAAAGAATAAGATAACATGTCAGTATGTAACATGAGTTTAGCTTTTATTTTTAGTTTACTTGAGAGTTATTGGTCAAGAAAACCGATTCAACCTAAGAAAAGCCCTATTTCTTTTCAAACCGGAACAATAACAGTTTCCGGAGCAGATGTCATCTTGTAAATAGGGTGTTAAAAAGATTACCAGAGGAAGGCGCTCCGAGGCCAGGTAGTAAATTAAGAAAACTCGCCAAAGTGGAATGCAATTCTAACGAGATTTTGCTTAAAAGTTGCGATTCTTTGACATGGGAAGAAAGGCATGAGTATTTAAGGTTGGGGCGGGCACTTTTTGTAATCCGATTTGAGCTGGAGTAGTATCAGAGTTCACGGCTGCTTGACTCTGAGGCTCGAGAGCCGTCTGGAGAGCCATTGTGGCATCCCCATTGTGGCCAAACACCAACCCATTTACTACCCCTCGCATTTGTCAATCTGCTCTTTTCAACATCTATTGACCGACTTTTCTCCTTCCACCCGGATTGATGTTAGTCCATCAATAAATCCTTACCACAGGAAGAATTTTTTTACTATTTTCTATCAACCGAACTCTATCAGTGACGGAACGGTTCAAATTTCAAAGAAACAGGTTTTTGAGTAGTATATTAATATTAAAAAGTTATGATCTCTCTTCAAGCGATGGTCCTTCATATATGTACATTAAATAGCCCAAAGGTAGATGAAAGAGGACCAAATCGACATTCTAACTGGCAGCCAGCGTTAATAGTTATTACCTTTTATGAAATAAGTTCATAATACGTTAAAACGTTGGAACAAAAAGCAAACTAACATTGATGAATGGACATGAAAGTATCGAAAGGGGTGCCTTATTCCCTACTGGACCAGAATCCTTTTGTGAAGTAAGTACCATCTTCCTAAGTTTCTTCAAAACTGATATTTCACATCAACACCAAAAAAACCATTCTAAACGAGTTGTTTTATTAGGTTAGTTGAAAAGTTAACTGAGTTCTGATAATTATATGTTACGATAACTTTATTAAAGAACTGTGTAAAGGAAACAACCTGTCACGTCTTTTAAAGGAAACTAGACCAATTTGCAACAAACACAATTGTGAAAACTTCTGCCAGCCTTAAAGCCGCAAATAGAAAAAAATAGAAAAAGCTTTTCTTATAGAATAATATTCTTAAAACATACAAATTTGAAAAACTCTCAGATAGATTAGAGAGAGAGGGGGGAGAGGGAGTTATCTTATAAAATAAAAGTATTATAAAATACTTATCTTATAAAAAAATAATATATGCAAATAACAAAAGAAAGAAGTAAAGTAATGATAATGAGGTGGAAATAGAGAAAGTAAAAAAATACAAAAATTTCAAAACAATGAAAGTACAGAAGAAGGTGAAGAGAGAGAGAGAGAGAGAGAGAGAGAGAGAGAGAGAGAGAGACAGACAGAGAGAGAGACAGAGAGAGAGAGACAGACAGACAGACAGAAAGAGTGGGAGAGAGTGAGTGGAAGCGGAACTGAATTTTTGTTTTTTATTTGAAAAATTTAAAACAATATTATTATAATTCACGCATTAGGTGAGAATATTTTCTCTTTTTCAAACCTTTTAAATTAAATGCTTTCAATTTTATTTAATAATCATGAATATTATCATTTTATAAGTAATAAAATATCTATTTTGAACCTATTCAAACCGTTAATAAAAATGTTATTATTATGAATTTAAATATTTATTTTGCAAATTATTTTTTAAAATATTTTTTATAAACTATAGCTTTTTTAATGCGATTTACTTTCTATTTTTGAACTTCATTCTAGGGAGAGCTAATTTTTAATTTGCTCATCATCAAGTTAATTGGTGTTAATAAAGGGGAACCATTGACAAAATTACGCACAAACCAATAATAAAAATATTAGACGTTTTTTTAGTTCGTCTGGCAGACCAAAGCCAGAAGGAGATTTCAATTTATTAATTCTTAAACGATATGGAGGAAACATATATAAATTGGAAATATTTGCATGTTATGAAATTTTCAATTGGATATAATTTTGTAATTAAACTGAATCAATTAACTATCTTTAAAATATAGTAAGTTAACATTTATAATTATGTCGACGATCATGATGATTTAGGACATTGTTGATTGAAACGGGCCGAATATTGCCCCCAGATATGTTTCTAGCAACAAGGATGATCAAGCGGTTATTCGTGATCAAAAAGGGGCACCGACTTCCACTCTATCGCAGCTCATTTGATGGCATTCAAAGACATATTGGCTTCAAATTAACATTCCCGGCCGACAGCCTTCTCGTTTCGAATCCCTCCGGTTTAGAAAGGGGCTGCCGTCCATCGCCATCGACCAGTTCTAATCCTTGTTATTCTACCTGCCATTTTGTTACAAAGGCGCTTTCTAGATGCAATAACGAATAAATTCAATTTTATAGTTGGGCCGTTTCAGGTCGTTCTGATCTGTTCAGTGTATGATTTTTTTCCCCGAGGTCCGCTAGGGATCTTCATAATATTGCCAACTAATTATCTTATTTTCGGCAGGTCATTTTATATATGCCATGGCTTGGCAGGAATTGACCCTAAACATTTTTGGCTGTGGACTTCAACAATTATTGAGTAGTGATTTGAATATATAGATAGGTAGAGGCAGAGATATATAGATCGATATATATATATATATATATATATATATATATATAGAGAGAGAGAGAGAGAGAGCGAAAGAGAGAGAGGGGGAGAGAGACTGGCAGACAGACAGAAAGAATGAATGATATGCAGAGGGAAAGGGGAGATAGATAAATAGATGGGTGACATAGGAAAGAGAGAGAGAGAGAGAGAGAGAGAGAGAGAGAGAGTGAGAGAAATGGAGAGATTTGTAGATGGATAGAGAGCTAGATGATGATGATAATGATGAATGCTTTATTTATCAAACACACAAGTTTTGGTTTCAAAAACCATTCTTATATCCATATCTAATGCACACCTCTAAAGGGAGAAAAAGAAATAAAGAGTGATCGAGAAATAATAGATTTATGTATAAATACAGGGAGATATGTTAATAGAGGGGACAGAGGAGACAGACAGACAAATCGATAGGTAGAGAGCGAGCGAGCGAGCGAGCGAGAGAGAGAGAGAGAGAGAGAGAGAGAGAGAGAGAGAGAGAGAGAGAGGGAGAGAGAGAGAGAGACAGGCAGACAGACCGACAGACCGACAGACAGAAAGTGAGAAACAGTGGGCGAGAGAGGGTTAATTTACAAAATGGATCGTAAAATATCACATTTGATATGTTTTTCAGGTTTCAATTTAAATTAAATATTTTTTAAAAATATAGTGAAGAACTATTTATTGTGTACTTTATTATGATTTTTTAGAAATTATATATTCAGATCACTTCATTTGGTTGGTCTTCTTTCGCTTTCCTGGGATTAAAGTCAATCTACGTTTAAGGTGTAAGTCTTATTCAATTTATAATTAAAGCTCATATTTATGTATAATTATCTTTTGTGAAGAGGATAGTTAATTAAATACAATGTTAACGTTCTCACAACTGCCCGGGTACAAAAGGGGCTTCTGATCGGATTTGTCCGGTTGCGTGTCTCCTTTTAGTGGCGACGTTATCGTGCCCCTGGATCTGCACGCAACCCCCCAAAAGTAACACATCGGATTATCGCCAAGAAAGGGTCCCCACTAATCCCATCCATGTAGCCGGTTGTGTTTACAGCATGATCCCGTCATATATATTTAATCATTTGAAAAGTTACTGCGTTACCCACACCAGGTCTAATTGATTGGCAACTTGTGAATTTTCGGATGAGATGATGTTACAAGGATAAATTTCAAGAAAAAACATGAACCCTTAGTAAGAATCTATTAGCAATACTGAAACTCATGGTTTAAATCATAGTTAATATGTGTTTAGATGGTGGAATGAAATTTACAATTATTAGAATTGTGGCAATTATATTGAGATACACTTAGAATTAATGTTACGTTAAACTCTCACCAAGACCCACATTAATGACACAGAAAACAAATATTTGAGCCTGAAGATGATTTCAATAAAGATCGAAACGTTCCCACGATAAAGAAAATGTTTTTCTAAAACCACATCTCACGATCTGCAATTAATCTTAGAAGTTAAGTTCACTAGTACTGACGAGCCTAGGTTCTGGATTCCGACTCTATAAGTGATAGTACTAGTAAATGTACTTAATAAATTGTTTAGCTCAAGGGTAGTCTCAAGGATTGTTGTCGCTAGGTATTTGATATCCTTCAAAAAATGTGTATCACAATTTCACCTCCTTAACTGAATTTTTGAAGTTCACCATCTTCTTCTTGTTCAAAAAGGGCGTTAACATGAATGTACTCAGCCAAGAAGATTTTGTACGGTATTTTACTTTGACGAACAGAAGATTTTGTCCTTGAAAAGAAATCCTAAGTTAATTTCGGGCCCGTTTTAGAGGAGGCTTGTTCTTACGGTGATGTCTCCGGTCGGAGGCTAGCATCATTACTGAGGTAATAATTATATTTCTGATTGGTACATAGGGATAAAAGAGACGATCACAAGGCCTTCCGCCACACAGACCAGAATAGTTTTATTATGCTAATTTTCCCCCAGGTTGTTAATATGTTGTTAGAGCGTCAGACGTATACAGGGTCGTGGGTTCGATTACCAGCGTCACACCTGGAATTTCTGACTCCGCCCCATTTACCAAAATGAATCCTGTTCATTCAACACACTCTGGTTAAATATGTCAACATAAGGACAAATATATATCTTCTAACTTTAACGACAAATAAGCTCTTTTTTGAAGTATCAGTTTCATAACAGACTAATTTAAAGGTAGAATAAGCCACAACGGCTCATAACTGCAAAGTAAATATCCTGGGTTCGAACCCAGCGGCCCTGAATTCGAACCCAACAAACAAATTTTTTTTAAACACTGACACCCCGTGGGTGGCTATTACCTCTGTGAACCACTGAAAGAAAACACGCTTTAGATTTCAACCTATAGTACGTATTTATTTCAGGATGATTTTTATAGTTAAAAACTGGAGTCTATAGGTTGTTCCTTGGCTTGATAAGCTCCAAATATGGCGGAATCTTTGGAATTACATTTTCACTAATGAGACCCAGCTCGTTTCTGATTGACTAGACACGTTTCCACCCTTCAACTGTAGCTGCATTGAAGCCAATGTGAGGCAAGCAAGTATTTAGAAGAGATGGATAGAAGGAAAGTAATCAAAGTATAGTTGAACTTAAGCGGACCTAACTAAGAATTTCAGAAATTTAGAAGATCTTGCACATCAGACAACTATGATTATAGGCTGACTACCTGTTTAAAATAAAGGTTTCCAAGATAGTGAAAAGCTAGTTGATTAGTTTAGAAAAGAGATTAAAAGATAGATCTTTCTTAATTAAGGGAGCCGCTACTTTACGGGTGGGACTTAGTTTTAAAACCCGTGGACTCTCACGGTGTCTTTCTTCCCGGCAATGGAAGCGAAACAAAACAGGCTTTACATTGTAAAAAAATCAAGCCGTTTACAGTGGGGCTTTTGTCGTTGGGCGCCGGGCCGGATCCGCACATTCGGCTTGCCCTTCCGTCTGATTAATCCCGAAGGCGTCGACTTATTCGTTTCCGGGCAAATTACTTTTGTCGAGACCTTGCGGACCCATTGTCCCCCACTCGCAGATGGCTCACGCTCGGACGGAGGCCCCGAGGGCCCTTCATCAACCGAAATCAAAGTCCGATTGTCGGAATGCACGACTGTAAATATTTAGCCGCTGCGCGATGCGCCCCCGCTGCGGCAGTACACCACTTACTTAGCTCCCATGGGGACCATTGTCCTACCCATAACACCTCCCGATTGTTACAATTGTTAGTTTTTTCTCACCGGACACCTTAGTGAGAATTATAGTTGTTAAAGGACAAGGCAGATGGCTAAAGACAACTGTCTAATTTATCTTGACAAAAAAAGAAAACGACTAGGCTACAACGAAGCATTTTCATACTAAAGTGCTCCGAAAATAAAAGTATTAATTTAATTCTCCTAACTACTAAATTATTATTCTCTCTCTCTCTCTCTCTCTCTCTCTCTCTCTCTCTCTCTCTCTCT
>CM077114.1:16264975-16278037 GCA_039619505.1 Cimex hemipterus | reverse complement strand
CTCTCTCTCTCTCTCTCTCTCTCTCTCTCTCTCTCTCTCTCTCTCTCCTCTCATAACATTAAATAACGTTGAATACTGAAGATCTCAAACATTATATCATTATTTATAACATTTGCATATTCACCCTGGTAAGAAATAATTTATATAGTTTGTTCATTTCTTTGTCAGTCTCTGCTCGCTGGTTTGGCAGTCAGACGAATAACTGTTTTCCTCCATCTTTAGATTTGTTTGTAGATTGAACTGTTTATATTTACGATTTAAAAGTATTTGTTGTTATGCGAAGTCAACGTTGGTACGCTGTTGTTTGTAACACAAATATTTTCCTTCGACTTTGTTATTTGATCCGACTACGTTTCATCAGTTTTAGTTTCCGAGAAGAGAAATGAAACTCATTCAATGAGACGAATTAAATTCAAAAAAGAAAAAAGTTTCAAAATTGATAAAGATCCTAAAATTAATAAAATATAATGAAAAACTGCCTGTCGAACCGCAAAGGGAATACAGGCGGACCAGGGTAAACCGAGACGGACAAACCACAAATAAAATATAGTTTTGACAAGAGAATTATATTTTAACGTTCTTTCCTATTTATCTATCTACCTATAGCTCACTCTTTATTCCACTCGCTCTTCTCTCTTTCTCACTCACTCACACTCTCTCCCAAGAAAGACAAGAAATGAAATATGAACAAAAATAAGTATTACATGATTATGCACAAACAACTGCATTGTATGATTTTGTGGTCGTGATAGACATAAGATGGATCAAACTTGCATCTATTTGGATGAGAAGAGACCAAAATCTAAATCCACCTTTTGGTAAATAACTTTCGTCAGGGAACAAAAAATCTAAAACACTATTGGAACAAATTTTCCAAGATATTAATTTTTAAAAACTATTAGTAAATTATATCGAAATTAGTAAAAACCAGAGAAATGAATGATTGCTGGACCGAAGCAAGAAAAATGTCTTTCACTTCCCCTTGTTTATTTTTTGTATTGTTTATTTAATTCGTATCTTTCACAATGTTTTTTTTTATATGAACTTATTTCCGCGTATAGGGTGAACCCAGGGCTGCTGTACAAACGTCCACTATTTGCCGTTCCTTCCTCGAACGGCCGGGTGTTGTTTACAAAAAGCCTCCCCCCGGTTCGAACCTTATGTGCTTTTCTCACCTCCAGGCATTCCCGTGGGTGTTTTTCGATTTGTTTGCCAACACCGCTACCGTGCATCGACAAAAACACTAGAAATTCGTACCTTTCTGTTTTGTGAATGTCGATTGTTCTTATGTCTCGTGTATACTCAAGATAAATAGTAAATGGATAAAATTACTATAATCTGAAGGAGTCTAACACTAGAGTTTTTGGGCAATACTATTAAAAATCAATAAAAAAATACTATTAAATCCATGCAGTTTGGAAAGTGATAGTGAAGGGAGACTGGAAGGCTCGCTCTGTTGGCCAAAAGGCATATGCTCGGATCAATACCAGCTCTAATTGTGTGGAGAGGCGGCTAATCAAAACGGGAGTTATGCCATCGGTTGACATCGGCTCGCTTTCATCTGTATCATGGATCGTGCCTGTTTTACGTTTTGTTGTTCCCGGTCCATCTCGCCCACGAGGTAGCTCTTTCTTTGTCCACGATTCGATATCTCTATCCTGACCAGAACGAGCGAGTCATTAATCATCCTCTCGTTGACGTCCGTAATGAATTTAGGCTTTTATAACGTGAGCCTCAACAATGGGTTTTAATTGGTGTCAAAATCAATAAGAATTAGAAGGCATTATCGCATGGTTTGTCTTTTAATCTCCTCTTGTGTTTATTAGTGATTAATATAAAATAGATTTATGAATACTTATGAAGCGGTAAAGTTTCGTCTAAATTATGTGCACTTTTTGATTTTTTAGATCGTTGTATTGTTTAAAATACTTTTTTCTTAATTTTATCTAATAAAATTCCAGGGGCTCCCGGGATTCGAACCAAATACTGCTAGGGACTAGCAACGTGTAGGATATAGTAAAACTTCATAATAAGAGATTGTCATCAGTTTTTGACCTCTTTCGGGAAATATCTTCTGACAGATTTTTACCACCTTGTATTACACAAATTTAGATGAACACTTTCAAAGACTTTACTACTTTTGTAAAGTCCAGTCTCCAGCATATAGCTAAGCTTTAATTTTTCAGCTCATTCTAAACTGCGCCTTCAAAACATTTCTCAAGAGACTAGAGTTTTCGTTCTTTTAAAGTCAACATGTCGGAGCCATGTTAAAATTGAAAGATTTGAACATAGATTGAAATTATGAAAACGCTCTCAGGATGTGGAGGAAGTTAACCAAAAAACAGTCCGATTCAATCAATCAACAATTGTAAACATTATTAAAGATTGTTTTAACATTTAAAGATTGTGTATATTAATTAAGAAATAAAACTTGACCTGACCCTGCTCAGAGATATTCTGTAACCTCACAGCCTGTAGGTAGATTGACTATAAGAAGACTATAATTTTTAAATACATAAAAAGGATGAAAGAATCTTTCATGTCTATATATTTGTGACTGTTAACGGAAGTATTCCCTAACAGAGGAGTCCGTAGGTCTCACGAACTTTGAGTATTGATGATAATTTACTCATGTATCGTATAATCATATGCCAGCATATCCAGACTTTCTGTCTTTCTCCGGCTTGGAAGTGAAGAGTTTACGTGCCCTCAGATATAGAGAACTCTTTGAGCCCAAACACTCCGGCTTTTGTACCTTCTTCGACCCCAGACTCCATCAGTACATATATTGTACAGTTTTTTCATTGGTTTTTCCTTCTACTCCTTGTGGTTTGTACTTTCTAAGATGGCATCTGATGTATTCATGTGTTGCACTGGTCTTACCAGCTTTATGATTGCTTCTTTTCTCCAAAAGGATTCTTCGTTTCCCTCTACTTTTGTATGTCCTAGTAAAAGCCATTCAGAAAGTTGGAGATGATGATATTTGGCTGTTCTGATAGTAGTTTTCCTATATGACATGCCTTTATTTTTCCAATCTGTGTGCCTCAACTTCAAGGACTTCGGTTTGAAAGATATTGGTGTAACCATTCCCATGCGTTCTGAGATCGTCATTTTTCGATTATTTAAAATTATGTATTATTAATTTTGTATTGATATTTATTATATAAACGTATTGCTGTTTAGATGAAAAGTATGTAATTGTAAAATGAAATGGGCAAACAGTTGTGAAACTGCGACTCAAGAAAGCGGGCTAGGGCCATCGCATATCACCAGATTGTCCAATTTGTGTACTGGGTCAATATTAGGGCAAGGTTTGGGTCGTTGTCGAGGAAGGAATTTCCTGTATTTGTCTTGTATCGAAGGCCAAGAGGTGTCCAAACAGTAGGAGCACACCTGGTGGAAAGACGACCACACAGATGCTCACGGCTCGTCTGTAATGGTTCTCAATCCCTGGACAAACAACCGCGCAACTCTTTTTTAATGTGATAGCAAACAGGTGGTTTGAAAATACCGATTTTGTTTATATTTTATAAATATCTATACGTATCATATTGATTTTAGGTTTTTGTCCTATTTACGTACATTTTATAATTAAAGTGATTTAAAAACCCTTGAATCAAATATGCCGGGATAAATTTCACCTAGAATGGAATTTTCTAACAACTTAATTGAAGGAAGTGTAATAGCTGTTAAGTATTTGTGATTAGGAGTAATTCCACGAACGGTGTTGCCCAATCGTTAATTTATTAAAAGGAATACAATGAATTAAGTGTCTATATCAAGCTTGACCAAGGTTGTTCCCATTTTGGGTGGCGCAGTGTTGCAAGCAAAACAAACACACGTGTTCGACGGATGACTGGTCCGTTTTTCTTTCTTATGATAATACACTTTCTCAATGCGATGTTTGTACTTTCGCGGACTATAAGAGATGAATATCACGACCCGTGGTTCGTGTATCCCACTTGGAAAACACTGGAATGCGACGCACACGATACGGATATGTTTGCCGAAGCTGGAACACAATCCTGGATGACTCGGCGATAACTGTCCCGCCTATTATCTGTTGTAAACCACTCTGAAGCCACTTAAAAATAATCTTACTTCCCCATTGATACACTCTATTTATATAGAATATATTTATTTTACAATTAACAATAATTTTTGTAAAGTGGCTCAAATTCGACTGAAGAACAACGAACCTCCTAATCTGTCGTTTAACCACTGAAGACCAGAAATAAGCCCTCTCGTAGAAAATACGATCTGGAGCATCTCAGCAAAATGGTAGTTGTTTTCTAGATATTTGGACAGATAGAGGGGTAACGAAAAGCCGGACAATGCGGCTAAGACTTGTACCTCCAGACTTGACCGTCGCGATCCGGCCCTCAGACGCTACAAATTGGTGGGCAGGGTCAGCAAAGAAGACCTAGTGTATCAAGAGCTCTGTCGAGAAGTATCCTTGAGGATCCGAATAGAAGAAGAAAAGTCATCCACACCCGATTAAAGCCAAGACTGGGCCTGCGCATGTGTCTGGCATGGAGAGAAAGGTCGCTCGATGTGTCTCACCTAATTGAAGAGTCCAACTCATTTGCTGTATATAAATACCTCTGTGAGAATTATTCTTGGATACGGCAGTGAGTATCTACTGTTTCGATCCTTGGAGAAAATACGGTTGTTTTATTGTAAATACGAATATTGTATAAAGTTTTGGTATCTAGCTAGTACTTATGGTCCTGAAGAATGTGACCGGCGAGAAGAAATAACTCACTGTGGCAAAAAATTGAAAACATCATTCCTCGACTCCATATAGTAAGCGAGTAGGCATGCCGCCCGGTATGAGAATCGCAAAACGCTTCCCTCTTTAAGAGTTTTGTTTGTAACACGGCTGTTTTATTGTATAGAGTACTTGATAGATATATGATTTTGGTTTTGAGATTAGAGGTATTTACTAGCGTAAATCTTCAATCAGATTATTAATATAGTATGTGACAACCAGGAATATTGAGCAAATGATATGTAAAGATGAAAGAACTTGAATTTTGAATTGAACTCATTTGATTAAATACTTAGATAAAAGGATGGTGCCTTACCCTGGCTCTATATAGAAAAGTTGAGAGAGTCAGCGGCTAGGATCTGCGCACTTGTACCAATAATGATTTGGCCAGGTGTTTGTTTCGAGGTGTAACGGCAGGGATTTAACAAAGAAAATATAGATCCGCGAGGGTGGATTACGTTGAAGGTTTGTGGTCGACGAGCTTTCTGAAAGTCGAACCGGAATCATAAACTCTCGGCAAAGTGTCAGTTAGCATCATTTAACGAAGAACGAGGTATGAAAGTTGGGCTCCGAGGGGCTGGAGGCAGTTTGGTAAATACATAACGTCGGGTGCCTCGGCTTGAATACAGAATGAGGCCGCCGCCCCCAACCGCTCCTCTCCCGCCCTCAATAACGAGTTTTAGACATTTCCACCGCCCCCGGAGCAAAACACGCCTCCAGAGAAGAATTATACTTGTTAAAGGCATCCAGTGGACTTTTTGGAAATTCAGAGGCTTCCAATTCTGCCAACTCCCTCACCTCTCTTCACAAACCTTTTCGCCTTTTATCACCCTCTTTACATCCATCTCCCTCTCACCCCCTCAGAGTCTGTCTCTCTTTAATCACCTCGTTGTTTTTCGAAAGGCACCCCCTTTTTTCGGGGTTAAACTCTTGTTTCTTGTTTTAATTAGCAGTGGTAAAAAGGTCAGGGTAAACCCCCTCAGTTGCCTTTCTTTATTCTTTCTGTTTTAATGACAAAATTGCCTCTTTTCATTCCTTCAGAAATTACCACGCGCATCGAAAAAATATTATAAAATAATTTTTAAGAGACTTTTTAAATAAATAGAAAGTCATTTACCACGAACATCAATTAGCTGGATGGATCGTTGCTTATTACTTGAATTTTAATTTAAGCGTTGCCATCTAATGACGAATTGAATTGACTATGTCCGCACTGGAATCGACGGGTCATAGCTGCATATACGGTTCTAGTAACTAGCATGCAACTTGAGAGATGTAAAGTGTTTGACTAGTGGCAATTGACTTATGACGTGTATAACTAATAGTTACATATGACAGCCTCTCCTCTTGTGACAGTTTGCCTTTTATAACAAAAATATTGTGTACAGACAAACCAAGTGATTCAAAAATTTGTCCGTTGGGTATGTTTAGTTATGTATGAAGAATTTTTACAACAGTTCTACGAGAGAAGATAAGAAACAATTGACTATTTTAACAATACTTTGTTTTTTTACAAAATAAAAAACAGACGAGGTGTTGTCCAATGAAGCGATCAACTAACTTCAACAGTTCTGAACCTGTTCAAAAAAGTGTGAGGCATGGCAGTAAATCAAACATTTTATTTGGCATGCTGGCATTGCCAATCACTTACAACAAGATGTGCAAAAACAGTCGCTGGCATCATTGATCGACTGAAAACGCTTCCTGGCAACGTTGTAATCAGAGCTAAAGACAGGTGGGATTTTCAAGGTAATAAGATAGGAAATGCTGAACTAATTGTCTCCTTACAAAAATAAACATTGAACCGGCATTGGGACACTCTTTGGGTACCTTGGCTGGACCTGAGTGCGGACCCAATAAGTGACCCAAACCCAGTTATAAACAGGGAAAGACCAGGAACACGCAAAGATAACGATTAGGTTCTTAAACGTAAGCTTATTAGAGTATTGATTTGAAAAGTCAGTATGATTGAGCTGGTTTCTGCTTTCAAATATGACTTATTTTGCATTATTTAGGTTTTTTATTATCCCAATCAACTATTCCCTTCACATTCTTATCCCTTTGGTCATGGAAGTTGCAAGAATTAATTTTTTGTGTAAAAGTCCTCACGAACTTCCATTTTATTTGGGTTATATGAGCATTCATTTATAATGGGACACCAATCTATTTCTTTAAATGTGAAAAGTACGTAAGCATAAATGTATGTTACAATACGTCCGTAACACGATAAAAATTAGATTTAATCATAAAAAAAATTATAACTTCCACCTTGGAACAAGCATTTCTACGCAACCTACTTTTTAGTAAGGTGGTAACGAAGAGTTATCCTTTGATAAAAGTAAAATTTGTTCGAGGAACATGGAGGGTGAGGACCATTTCTATATCTGCCTTCAAACCAAGAAAAATTTTGGCACTTGATTTTTCTAAATTTGGCATGCTCCAAATATAATTATATATTTATGGTGAAGTTTCATGCTATGAAACAATGGAGGCCTGATTGCACGTGAATAAATATAGAATAAGATGGCCATCTAAAGTGTTTTTAATAAAACACCTAAATAACTTTCGACATCCTCTATCACTCGCCACTATAAACCATGAAACAACCCTAAATCAGCTAATAAGTGAGAGGGTTTAAAATTCAAATACGAAAGTCCAATATTTGTCTAAGAATCCAGTTTTAAAAAAGTCAACAGTCCACAAATTTCTCACTTTCTACTTTTGGAAATATTTGAACGTTTTATGTAATTGGCGCGTAATCAAAATTTTCTTGGTATTAACCTTTTCGCACTACCCCAGCCGGGGCGGATCCCTCCCCAGAGGAATCTTCTCCTTTTCATCTTCCTTCCAGTTTATCGAGTAATTACCCTTCCAGCGACCCCTTTGATCGAGTTTGGCTTCACCCGCCGGAAAATAAGATTCGACAAAGGAGGATTTTTTTCTCTCTTTAAGGGTAAAGGTATTCGAGAAAGCTGACTTTATTGAATAAGAAATCCTGGTTCAAAACAAACGTAGTTTAAGATTTCCATTTTTCACGATATTAAAATATACAAAGTAAATTTTAACATCGAAGTGTAAAGAATGATTTTATTTCAGTCATTAAACTGTGAGATCATTAGCTTCCAAATTCGACATGAAACCAGTTTAAATTACAGAAACATGTATAAATACAGCGAGAACAGGAGGACCAGTATTACGAACGACAAATGTTTGCTGCTCATAACTATTTTCAGACTAAATATCAGAGGTAGACAAAATTCTAAATTCGTATCATAAATACTTATCATCCTGTCAAAATCCAAAAAAGCATTCGGTTGTTGATTATTTATGCAGGCGGCCACTCTGTCAGACACAATCAGTTTATACAAATTTGTACTAAATGGGACGCCCCCTCTTAATTCGGACGGTCACGTATTCAATTGGAGCGTCTCCAGCTTAATTGCATTCCTGTAATCGGATTTGGGAAAAAAAAGCAAAATTTCAGTTTTGCCAAAATTGGTTTGTAATTAAAACATGCTACCCTCTTGAAAGTTTGCGACACAACCCAGCTAATATTTCTATAGTGTAGTGTTCATTACGTATTTTAATATTTGTTGTATTTTTTAATTAAAATTCAATTAAAAAAGGATATAATTCAGTAAGGCTGGGCGAGGTTCATTAAATACGTTTAATCAATTTGTGTATTGAATAAAGTTGTGGATAAAACTATCTGAACAAGGATGATTTATGAGTATGGTGTGTAAATGTAAGGCAAATCTGTCGAAAACAATGAACTATTCTGGTTCTTTTACAACACTTAAAAAAAAAATTAAATAAATAAAACCCTTTTTATCAGGCTTGACTATACAGGAAGAAAACGTAAGAAATTCGTTAAAATTGTGGGTCGTATTTGACATTTTCAAGTTGAGCTGGGCATGAGGTACCTAGTATAATTTTTCTCCAGAAAAAGTAAGCATTTGGAACTAGAGTAAAAAATATAAAACACCTATGTAATTCAGTCGGGCCTTCTTAAAAGGACACCCTCTATATTTCATTTATAAATAATATTTTAAGAAAAGAAATTTGTAAGATTATACAGCAGTTAATAAAAAAAAACTACTTTGACATGGTACCCATGTCACAGCCACATCCCAAGGGCCTGTCCTTTGACCAACCTTAATTAAAATCTTTATAAATGACTTCTGCAAACTAAAACCTACAGCTGAATTGGCTCTCTTTGCTGATGATGCATCCTTTCTAAGAGCCTCCCAAAGAATTATCACTAACTAAAGGGGTTTTAAACATTTAAAAAATTGGAGAAGAATAGAAGAACGATATATTCCAAAAACCTTTCACTACGGAGAAACTATGGAGTTGGTTGTGTTATGGTTTTGGCAGGCATTTCTATGAAAGTTCGCATTAACTAAATTTTCACGGAGGGTTCCCTAATGAAGATGTGATAACGGAAGAGGTTGATCCTTATGTGCCACTAATTGGCAACGGTTTTATTTTTATGCTTGACAATGCAAGGCCCCACACACTAGGGTCGCAGGTGACTACCTGGCCTCCAAAGCTGGAACGGGCTTCAATTTAATGTTTCATCAAGTGGCCAGCATGTAATTGTAAAAATATTCCACAACACTACAATCAAAACCTTACAAAATCTATTTATTTTCAACAGGGAAGATCTGAACTACCTTAAATATAAGCATAAAAGACAAGAAAAGTAATTAACATGTGTTAAAAGTAAGTATCTGCCAATGTACTTGGTTTAATTACTAAGATAAATAATTTGTAAATAGATGCTAAATCATGTTAGTTGATTTGTTGTGTGTATTATATTTTATTCATATGAGTGCATATACAGGGTGAATTGCTACTCGTGCTACAAACTTCTCCAGTAGATTCTTCACCCTAAAATGAACAAAAAAGTTCATATTGTCCATGGTCCGATTCTCAACCATTTCAGAGTAATTTCGCTTTTAATCGATTTTGAAAGATATCACGTCCTGGGGTCAGAAAATCGTGATATCTTTTAATCTAAACATTAAATCTAAACTCTTAAAATCTATAAGCACCGTTGAAATCCCCGTTAATTTTTCAATAAGAAGATGAAGGTGGCAAAACGTTTGGGCTAATTTTTGGTGTTTTATTTCAGCCAGAACTACAAAAAGAGTGGAAAATTGTGTAAATTTTAGTCTCAGAAGGCAGCAAATTTGAGGAAAACTACCTGATTTAATAACGCTTCCAACGCACTCGTCATTTTCTTATTTAGTGGTTGTGAGACCAAGATGTTGATGACAAAAAGAGAAAAAATGGTGGTTCAAGGATTGCTAATGTTTGAGAGTTCAACTTTTTAGATTGGAAAAAACATATACATAATAACTCCCGCCCAAACATTGATTGAAAAACGTCTTTGGGAATGTTGCTGACGACTTGCATGTGGGTTTTGATGGGAGTATTGGTGCAGATTATGGGTGTTAAATACTCCGTCTCGGGTGAAATTTGATTCATCTGACCACAAAATTCGATGAAAGAAGTGATGTTCCTCAGTGTCAGATTGTACAAGCCAGCAACAAAATTCCTTCCTACGATAATTGTCACCAGTATGCAATACTTGAATCTTTTGAACGTGGTAGGGATATAGTTTTTCCTTTTTCAAAATTTCACACACCTTGAACTGGGAGATCCCGAATGCTCTCGCGAGGTCTCGTGTGCTGATATCTGGTTGAGCCATTACCCGATCGATCACCGTTTGTTCCAAACCAACATCAGTTTGCTGATTACCTAATTCGCGTAAATTTGTGGGGAATCTACCTGTTCTACGGAGACATTCGTGGAGCCTAATGAAAACACCGATACTAGGTAAACGTCGGTGAGGATACCTAACTCCATATTCTTGACGCGCTGCTCTCGCGCTACAACCACAGAAACCATAAACAAGATGCATATCTGCATACTCTTCATACGAAAATGTAGACATTATCACAAATTTTGTTAACTGCACGAGTACACTTTAGACAATTAACAAAATTCAAATCTTTTCATTCGTTGTGAGTAAACACCATTATCTTATTAGGTATTAATCCTAATTCCAATTGTGTAAATAAAAGACTTATTGGGTCTTTCTTCCTTGACCTTCTAGCTGTTTGTAAACTTCTTAAGCATTACATACTAAATGGGCATTAAATTAAATTAAAAAATTTCAATGGAATTATGATTTTGAGAGAAAAACAAAGTGAAAAAACTTTTTGTGGTTTTTACAGTTTTTCTCTTTTTGTCATCAACATCTTGGTCTCAACACCACTAAATAAGAAAATGACGAGTGCGTTGGAAGCGTTATTAAATCAGGTAGTTTTCCTCAAATTTGCTGCCTTCTGAGACTAAAATTAGAAACTCTGGATTACTTTATACACTTTCCGATTTACACAATTTTCCACTCTTTTTGTAGTTCTGGCTGAAATAAAACACAAAAAATTAGCCCAAACATTTTGCCACCGTCATCTTCTTATTGAAAAATTAACGGGGATTTCAACGGTGCTTATAGATTTTAAGAGAAATGTTTAGATTAAAAGATATCACGATTTTCTGACCCCAGGACGTGATATCTTTCAAAATCGATAAAAAGCGAAATTACTCTAAAATGGTTGAGAATCGGACCATGGACAATATGAACTTTTTTGTTCATTTTAGGGTGAAGAATCTACTGGAGAAGTTTGTAGCACGAGTAGCAATTCACCCTGTATATGAAAGTGAAGAAATAAACTCAATTATTTTATAAAGAATAGTACAAACAAACCTGATTATGTAATTTATCTAGAATTGGCACATTTCCCAGTAATCAACACTAAAATTAAATTTATGCTTTGCAAATTAATGTATTGTATAAGCTTGTCACCTAGTGTCAGAAAATAGTTCGAAATGAAATAATCAACGGAAAATTTTGTCTGGTACAATCATGTAAATAAACTCTGTCAAAGGTGTAAATTGAATATAATGGATTTACTGCAGGATGGTGAATTTAATAGACAAAATTAAAATTTTGATTTTTATTGATTATAGACTAAGTACTGAAAACCCAACTCGTCGTTATCTCTATAAAAATTGATGCAGCGTAAGCCAAAACGTCAGGCCCGATTTTGTCTTATAACCGGCAGCCGAGTAATCGGAAAAGTTAATCGGAATTAATTTAAATCCTCGGCTTTTCGTGTTGGAGACTGATTTGCATAATGCGGCCCAGTTTGGCTGTTGATGCGTCTGAAAACGGCCCACTTCATTGGAGTTTGACGTCTCCTTCAACTTGAGCTAATTGGCGGGCTAATTTGGAAGACGGCCGAGAAACCGAGAGAAATTGGTTTGTACGACCAAATAAACAGAAACTTTTAAGAACTTGAGATATTGTTTCTAAACGAGACAAATATGAAAACGCCACTGGGCAAAACAGGGATTAAGAAAATCTATAAATTTCATCAAAATTTATGAACTTGTTTACGGCCAAGGAAGAAAACAAGTTTATCTAACTAATTAAATAATTTATTTCTGTTAATCTATCATTTTCCAATATAATTATTTAATATTATATTGGTTATTTCAAAGTTGGTTCTAATTATAAATTGACCAACCAAGTGTGTTATTGGAGCTAAATGATTTTCTACATTTTGCTCGGTTAGCAGTTTGCACGGTAATAAATTATAACCTTTGAGAGTTACGTTGTTGAACCCAATATATCAGCCTCACGAGTGGAGCCTTGGTTTAAATTTTTAATTGCTATTTCAATTTAATTTCAAGTATAATATAAAATTGTGCGCAAATCAAGGCGTAGTAAATATTAAATTATCATTAAAAAAAACACAATTTTCTGTAATTTTTTTCGTTTCCCTATCATTCTAGTCTGCATTATGTTCGCTGGATTAGTTTGCCAGACGCTTTTCCCCGTTTGCCGTCTTAATTGTGAGAGAGATCTCATTTATAAAGACATGAGTCAAATTCATTTGATAAATTATTGCATAATCTTGAAATGCGGTTTGGTGTGATGTAGGTTTCAGAAAAAATATTTTGTTTACAGGGCCAACGTTTCGACCTTTATTGAGATCATCTTCAGTTTTCACGTGTAGAAATGTGTCTTTAGTGACCGTTAATCGATAATTATTCAGAAATCGTGAGATGAGGTCTGGCGTTACATAGGTTACGAAAAAACGTTTTTTTATCGTGCAACGTTTCGGACTTTATTGATATCCTCTTCTTTTTCTCATTTAAAAATGTATTGTCTTTAGTGACCGTTAATCGATAATTATTCAGAAATCGTGAGATGA
>CM077114.1:16169447-16259975 GCA_039619505.1 Cimex hemipterus | reverse complement strand
GAGAGAGAGAGAGAGAGAGAGAGAGAGAGAGAGAGAGAGAGAGAGACAGACAGACAGACAGACAGACGGACAGGCATAAAAAATAAACAAAGAAAAACAGCTATGATAATAAGAAAAAAAACGATATCGAGGAAAAGAAATACATATACTATAATATACGGATGGATAGATAAAAAAATCATAGAGAAAAACAAGGAAGGTAAGTAGAAGAAGAAGAGAGATTGAGATAGAGAAAAATAAAAAGACATACATACAAAAATAAATATTAAAAAGAGGGGGGAAGCATAAAGAAAGAGAGGAAAATAAAATAAATAATATATGGACACCTAGGCAGAAAAACAACGGAAACAGTGTATTGTAAGATGTGGTTTGAGGGCCAATTACTGTAATTGGACACCACCAATTATTTTGGAGAATGGAAAGACGAAATGAAAGAAATGAGAGATAAACAGAAAGTGAAAGGCATATTTACATATAGAACAAGCAAACTGCCAGAAATATAATATAATGAACAAGAAAAAGCCTAGTTTACATTCAACTTACACAGGGTGTCCTGTTTAGAAGGTCAGGCTGAATTTTACTTGAACCAATCACAAAAACAAAAATTTCGTTTCAATATTTTTCGTCTAGTTTTAACTTTTTACCTTTTTGGAGAAAAATGATGCAGGTTCCTCAGGCCTAGTTCAACTTCAAAATTTCAAATACGATTCAACACACCCTGCCACATCATTTTAAGGGAGTTTTTACGTTGAAAAAAATGTTGCAAGCGGATTGTAAATTTGTTATGGCAAAAAGTCCCTGACCATTCACGAAGTCCCTAGGAAAGATGAGAGCGACACGGCTTAAAATTGTAAGCCCAGAGTACATCTCTAATTTTATTTTTTGAAAAACCCTTTCATTTCGGAGAAAGGAATTCTGATTTTCACGACATACAGTAAAATATTCAGCCTCTCGTCGAAATTAAGCTGCGGGTTTATTTTTGCCTTCGCTTTTTGTCATTTCTTGACCAATTTAAACTCCGATTGCACTATTGTTTTCAGCGTAAAAAAACCTTTAAAATCATATGTCAGGATGAATAGAGGCGTATTTGAAATTTTGAAAATACTGTATAATTTTTCTCCAAAAAAAGATAAAAATTTGAAATTAGACTAAAAAATTCTTTTTTGTTTTTTTGATAGCGACATTGGCTCAAGAAGAAATTCAGCTGAGCCATCTAAAAAGGACACACGGTATAGATAAGTAAAAAAGGGACATCCTCAATATTTTTAGTCCGTTCTTACTTCTAGACTTCGTGAATTGTATTAGATTTGAAGTAACTTTTAAGTATAAATAAGACACAGATGAAACGTGTTCACAAATTGGTTCTTGTTTATTGTAGTGCATAAGCCTTTAAGCCAGTTTACGCTTTACATGTTATAATTCAGCCATTTTTAGGGGGTAGTTGTAATTGACACAGAATCTCTTAAAATCCCAAATGGAAGAATTCAAGCGCATTTCGCCCCTGGAACCGAATTATCCAAGAAAGTGCATTTCGGTCTGAAAGAAATTTCCTTAATAACTAAGGCTTATCAAGCGGTAGAACGGTTATTGGAAGAACGGAGTTTGAGATTTGCAGAAGTGGGGAAAGGAAAACCTACCCGTTATAAAAAATATATAAAAAGCGCCAAGTTGTTTGTTATCAGGATTGATGAGGGGAAAATGTTAAAGCTGCCGTCGGATAGAAGATGGAGGGTTTAGAGATCTATATCTGGCTAATAGAGCGGTCTGAGAGGTGTTGAAGAGTGTAGTAATCAATAGAATTTAAGGTGCGGATCAAGATCAAAGCGACTCGGTTGTTAGTAGGAGTGACTCGATCGTACCGGCCCGGCTCTGATCCTGGTAGCCAGAGACTTCTTTCATCTCATCGCCACCCGTCATTACAAATCAGATTTGACTAAAAGAACCGCCTGGCGTCATTTCACAAGAAGCCGACACTATTGACCCTCTTCAAATCAAGTTTTTTACAAATTCGATCCTCCTGGAACTGGCGGACACACTCATGAAATTCTCACTAAAATTTGGTCCGGTTTAATATGCAATATGAACGTCTAAGAAGAAAATTTAGGTACTTTAATCAAACAAAAATAATGAAACCATCTGCCAAAGGTCTAAAAGTTATAAAAGGTGAAAAATACTGTAAATGAAGCCCGCTAGTATAATTGAAAACCCAATTTTACTACTTAAATTTTCTTATAAACTTGAGTGAAGAGGTTTTCCTTAGATGAAATAGCTTGGGTTATAACTGGCTAAGATGGACGCTAACTGCACGGTCCAAACTACCGGTTAAACGTTTTAGAAACCCAAGACCTTTGCTTACAAAGTTCATTAAACCTCTAGATTCTGCAGTGTCCGGTCAGCCATAAAACCTAAAAAGTCCTAGGTTTAGTTAGGTGAGTTGGTGTGATGGCCCTCTTTAATGGGTTATTTTATGTGCCTTCTTGGAATACATTCTCATTGCACCGAACTTATTCCTAACCCGTCTGATTGAGTTACATTTCTGGCAAGTATGCCGCAAAAGAGTTCAGGGCCGATAGGTGGCCTTTCGCCACTCTCCCCGTTGCCCTGTATGCCCTAGTATGTTTTTAAATTTCCTCCAAAGTGTGACAGTGAATCTCAAACATCTCTAAATTTTACTTCAAAACTACACAGCCTGGAAACATAATACAATTGATCAGTACAATATTTCAACGTGTCCGTGCTTTATGCGATATTTTCAATTGATTTTTAACTTACAACTACAGTAAAGCTAAGGTTTTCCAGATTATCGGAAATCGTATCAATTCAGGTCACGACCAGGGGCAATCGCCCCCCTTTTTTCAACCCCCTTCCCTCCAAATAGCCTTTGGTCAGGGAGATAGCGACCCGCCGACGAAACCTTGTTTTGAAGATGCTGGAAAAGCCTCCCCTACGCCATGCGCTGAATACGAGAATAAACCTTTCGATACCGATACGGCAAAAAAAACCCACCACCGGTGTGCGATTTCGCTCTTTTGCGACGAAATGTGTTTTTACTATCGTATCGTTACATAAAGATATTTTCTAAAAAGCGATTTATTATATAACAAAAATTTTGTTAATTATTATTATTATATTATATAGCAAAAAGCTATTGTTCATGTTCGTCCAATTCATTTAAAAAAGCATACAAATTCTTAAGCGTTAAAACCTATGAGAGACCCAGTATATAATCACTTAATAACAAACAGCAGCTAGATTTTTATCGTTGAGTTCCGATCGCGAATCCCTTTTGAAATGTTTATGGATTTCAACTCGCTGACACCAATTGGATTGTGTAATTCAGTCAAGAGTGGAGCGTTTCAAAAGTAGTGTGAAAGTTTTTCAAGCTCGATTAACTTGATAACCGTTTCGTAATCAAAAGTTTTGTTTCGAGCTGTTTTATGCCGACTGCTATATATCCATGAAAGAATTTTCGACAGGAGACGTTATGAAAATGTTAACGTAAACATCTGATCGTGAGCTGTTTAATTTTGACTTTACGATGACTAGACAGTAAAACGAGCTTAATTTTTTCGTAAATCGACATGGAAGGGCCTTTTTGGTATTTTCCTTGGAAAAATGGAACGCTGTTTTTGCGTTTATCTCGCATTTTATGAGGCTTGCGAGCTTAATAATTCGTGCGCCAATCGTCTCGGAGTCCTTTCCATTTTCTCTCTTGGATCAAGGGTAAAAGATTACCTAGTGATGCCAAAAATTTGCAGGAATTAAGAATGGCGTTGTTGGAGGAGTATGAAAATATTCGACAGCACTACAACCAAAACCTTTTAAAATAGATGCCACGTCGAATGCAAGCGGTGGTCAACGCAAGTGGAGGATAGCCTCAGAATTGAATTGAATATTTTATTGATTGTTTCCATAACAACATTTTTGGTAAAAATGTTTTGTTTAATTATTTAATTTTTTCTTAGCTATAACTAATATTCGTTAAAAAAATATCCAGTAAACAACAACCAAAAAAATAAAAACAGTAACAGTAAGCAAGTATTTACTAATAGAACTAGCGTAGCTACTTTTTACCCCTAAATAGATGAAGGAAAAAATCTTCAGATTGAGAGAAAAGAGACAAAGAGAAAGAAATACAAGCAAGGATAAATTGAGAGAGAGGAAAAAAATACAAATATGTACATAAGCTTTTCTTGCGCCAATCGACTTATGATAATTCTGTATCAAAACCTAATGAGAGAAAATTACTGAGACGAAATGGGGATAAAGATATGTACTAAGGGAACACCTGGATGGCACATTTTGCCCAGTCAAGCATTAAGTTCCTGCGAAAACTGTCTGCAAAGCAGGTTTTCAGGAGTGTTTGAATAGACTGTATTGATCACAGTTTGTAGATCGGCAGAAAAGTTAAAATAATCAAGAAAAAATAAGAGAAAGAACTTGATGGTTCTGGACCACCGCATACTACACACTAAACTGTCATCCGAAAGCTGCAACGTGGCTAAGATTTGGTTGGCCAGAGGGTGATATCGACGATTTTTCGTTGTTTATCTATGCCTTTCGTGGATTAAGTCTGTATCCCCAAAAGGAATGTTTTTTATGCCTTTCTTTCAACAAGGAAGCCATAGTTTAACTTTTCAAAGAAAAATTGTACTTTCTGAACTTTCCTGTTCAGATTCAATCAACGCGCTTCCGAGTTATTTGACTCCTGCAATATTAATGGCCGAATAAATCAATAGCAATTTCAAATTTTTTATTAAAGTTGTCAACGGACTCAGCAAGGCTACCCGAGAACAAAATATCCTATTCAACCCGAAGGAGAAAGTCGTTAATATTTATTAAATCCATTATATTTAGTTGTATAGATTAACCAAATTACTTCTTTCAATTAATGAATCTTTTTACCTAAGGTCTTGGTTGAAATGGAAAAGTTAGTTCACAAGCAGGATTCGAACCCTCGACGTCATGACCTCATCAATCACCTCAAGTGGTCAAGAGCAGCGGGGTTCGAACATCGCTCGTAACCCTAACTTCTTTATTTCAACCAAGACCTTACGTAAAGAGATTCATTAATTGAAAGAGTTCATTTTTACGTTTATTCTTGGAAATTGTTTAAATAGTTGTTTTGGGATATTTTTCGTTATGGAGAAAATTAGATTGTACCTTATTAGGAAACTCTTTGGTTTTTATGTTAAATTACTATGAAAACCTAAATTAATTCGGGAAAGAAAGAAAGTTGTTGATGTCCTTGTATACATATTTTAAATGAAGAAGAAATAAAAGTATAATCCTATTAAAAAATACCTTATGCTAATATGTGTAGGTATAATAATTTTATTTTTAAAAAAGCAGCTGACGCTTATTAAGGTGCTGTTATTTTTAGATTTAGAATTATTCCGTTATATTTTAGTGTTGGCGTTGTTAAAACTTCTCTGAAATGTCTCGACACACGAGAATGGAAAGAATGGTTTCATCAAGAGTGGGCGATGATGTGTTCCAAGGATGTGGTAAGCAAGTTTGGAAAATCACAGCTACATAAGCGCAGTTGATGTGGAGTAAGATTGTGGCTGAAGCTTGTTCAACCCCTGGCCGGAATTTTCAGACTGATACCATCGTCCTTTGTCTGTTTTTCCAGTGATCAACCCTCTTACAGGACGTAGTTCTTCGAGCCGGCCGTGCTCCCAGGCTTCCTCCGTCTCGACCCTCATCGACATAAGATCCAGCGAGGGAAGCGCCTTAGACGACAAAGGGTCTTCGGAAGACGACATGGACGTCGTAGGTGGAACGCCTGACATTTTGGCCGAAGAACCTTTGGCCAGACCTGAAAGCAGACGACAGGACTCTACCATGGAGCAGAGCGGGAAGAAAGTCCAAGAGTGGTTCGACAAGTCGTTCAGCCACGTGTAAGTCACACTGTTTTAATCCTTTAAAATATGCAAATCCCTATTTTAAAATACACTGAAATAACTACAGCCAAGTCCAGCGTAGTCAAAAACTACAAAAACAGCTCAGCTACAATCAAGTTAATATATTACATTACACGACTGTCTTTCTAGTAAAACCTCACGTAAACCGGCTTTTGAGGCAGTTTTCATACGCCCACTTAGAACAATTCTTCAGCCTCCTTTCTTCTCAATTATTTTCCCTCTTTGAGACATCATTTTGTTCGACTATTATTTTTCATATATCAAAATAAGTCAATTAGCTCAATAATTAAATCACAAGTATTCGTGCCTTCTTTAATGGAAATTGCCCTTAATGCAAGAATTAAACTCATAAATACACTTTTACTTAAGCTCGTGATCACAGACAAAATTGGACACTCTTCCGTATAGGACTTCTAAAAAGTCGACAAAAAGAAGCCAATGTACAACATCAATCAATGATGGTTACAAGGGGGTGTACTCTGCCTCTCTTAGGTGATAAATCAATATTTCTGATGACCTAGTAGTAGTAAAAAAGATCAAATTGAATGAAATGAAAGGTTTTGAGGTAAAGCATGGGATATTTGTCAATCAACGTACAACGCAATTGCAACGTGCAACAACGGATATTACATTTGGAACCCTAAAATCCTATATCAAATAGTTCTCTATTAGCCTACAATTAAATTGTGATTTCAATTTTCAAATTTGGTCATTACCGATCGTTTGGTCTGCTTTCTTCAATGTGTTCAGACTATCACTGAGAGATCATCCCAGAGAAGATAGGCAAAGCAATACTCGAACAATTCGAGAAATAGAAAATAATTCAATGACAATTACTTTAATGATCCAAGATGGTGTATTATCGTCTCTCCTATGTGATGGTTAATGAAACCTATCAAATGGGAAGTGCTCTCAGAAATTAAGAACCTGTGTGGTTGACTTGAACAAATCCAAACTTGTACCGTTCACAATGAGCAGTAAGGTTAACAAAATAAATGAGAAAGCACTTACTCTAAAAAAGTATGAAAACCGCTTTCTCCAGGGAGGAAAAGTTTAGCGTAGATCTATATCTTGCTAGCAGACATATATACCGAACACTACTACAACAAGCAAAGTATATAAAAATTGTTGGCCAAAGGTCAAATCAAAAATTAAAGCATGGGATATTTGTCAAAAAATAACCTACGGGCTATACTCAACCACGAATAGTCTAGAATAGAAGCTTAATTTCAAGTAAATCGTGGGAAATTTTTCTAACAACCTACGGGCTGTGTGTACAACAGATAGGCTTCCGGTCATATTAGGAGCTAAAAATCTTGGAAAAGAAGGCCTAAAATCAACATAAATATTGGCACTGATGACAATTGCCGCATCGACGGTAAAGTCCGGAGTCGTTTGGGATTGCATTAGAGATCTGTCAGGCATGAGGGGTAATGAAGAGGCTGATAAATTTGCCAAGGAAAGTTTAATGACTATCGGCCCTAAACCCTTTTGTGGCTTACCAATCTTGCAAAAACGCGGATCCATTATACAATAAGTCCTCCTTCAATGGAAATGTAGCCCGTATAGGAAATTAAAGAGGAAAAGCCACGGGCGGAAGGATAGGCCCTTGAAAAATCTTTGGGGTCTGGTAAAAAGCCCCAAGCTTAACGAAGAACTCTATATAATAATAATAAATAAAAAATATTGGACATAAGGCAGAAGCCATAAATAAGTCAGTTCCTATGTAATGTAATCTATCTTGCCACACTTCAACAATGGAACTGGCACTGGGACCTCTAAAGGATGGCATACTAACATGCAAACAAGTTCTTAGTACAAAATGAAATAAAGCTTCACCATAAATGCTAAATCTTACAAAAATAAGTGAAATAGTTATAATGAAATGAATATTTTTAAAAAGTCCATGCCAAATAAAAGTAATGTCAAGAGATTTTTGGAAGAATAAAAAGCCCATAACTAATAGATGGGCCTTATTATGGTGGCCATCCAAACTGGAACAAGGAATGTGGGCAGGAGTTAGAATCTAAAATTTCAGAATACTAAAATCTCTGGGTACTATACTATCAATTTTCCAACCAGAAGTACATGCAATAGAATTCTGCACAAGAATTTCTCAAAAAGGGACTAACCTCAGAGAGCCAAACAGCACAAAGCTTTCATTCAACTCAAAGCTGAAATGCTTAACATATCTTCAACCCCTGGGAAAACGAAATCAGATGGCTCAGTTGAAGGCAAGTCTGACAAACAAGCAAAAACAGGATCAGATCCTCAAATTGACAAAAAGCGTACACTATTTCAAGATATGACAATTGTGTGTAAAGTACAAATTAAACAGCTCGATTGAATAGGATTTCAAAATGCCAAGAAACGGAAGGTAAATTAGTACTTCAATGACAGTTGTAACAAGGATGCTCCCAAGAGTGTACTATCGTTTACTTGAATGGTTTTGTTGGTCCATCATCTGACTGTAGAGGGTGCAAGGATCTCTGTTGATGTCTTAGAGTAATAAGAAAGAACAAATTGAATGAAACAGTTTCATATCAAATTCAAATTGCTTTCAAACTATTAGTAAGGTTGTGTCAAATGAGTCTGGGTGTTAACCTGAACCAAACCACACTTGTATCATTTACATAGGGAAGGAAGCTTAACCTAAAAGTGTTCTTTCTAAAAACTATAGCTTTTTCCATTTGTAGACAAAAAAGAATAGGAAGTGGGAACCCCCCCTTCCCTTAATTATATGGCATATTTATACTCTTCTCCTGACCAAGTTTACCTTCACCCTTTAAAACCTTTTTTTAAATATTTTTTAAAGCGTAATTATCTTGTGAAGAAACATTGTCCAAAATAGCTCAATAAATTACAAACAATTTCAGAAGCACACTATACATTCCGTACATGGCTAATTTTGCTGACTGGCCTGGTTTATTTTTAATCCTTTTATCTAAACAAAGTCAGAAGCATAGAAATTGCCAACATGCTCACTCATCTGAGAATTTTTCTATCCTTCCTCTCCTATATTTGAGGTTCTTCATTTAAATTCAGCTTTTTGGTTAAATAGTAATGAAAGCATCAGTTAAGGTAGGTTGAAGCCTTATTCCACATCATGACCCTCAATTCCTAGGCTAATCTAATTTTTAAATAGTTCAAGTCCACAGACAGTGGAAGTTCTGAGCATGGACTGTTAGGATAGTAAGGTAAGACGAGAGATAGGGATGGTTAGGGTTAGAGAAGGGTTGGGATGGGTTATTTTTTATTTTTTTTATTTTTTTGTATTCTATTGTATTGTTACTTGAACAATTATTATTATTTTATAGAAAATTAACCAGTCAGATTGCTAAGGATCAGGAGTCAGGGCAGCGGTTGGACACTCCGTACTCCCCAGATATGTATGGATGCCAATTATATCCCGAATTGATTTTCAAATGACTTAATTGGTAAATGTAGGGCGAAACAATATAAACTCGACTGTAACTACAGGCAGGACGATCCTTTCATGGTGCGTAAGTACTTGCCTGACCAAGGTCAAGAGGAAGAGACTGAAAAATACACCGCAGAACTTTTCCAAGAAAAGGACACCTTTTATTCAAACATGTAATTAGTAATTATTTATTAGATATTTCCCATTCATTAATAATGAAATGACAAAGTTTGAACAATAATTACACTCTTCTTATGGATCTATTGGTAAATATCAAAAATATAATTTATTTATAAAGGAAATTCTAACAGGTCATAGACTGCAATAAAATTTACAGTAAACTTACATACAATGTTGTCAATCATCACCACATCTTTTGAACTTGCCCAGTTTTTCCCTGACATATCCAAGATCTTCGATTGAGATATGGCATGAGGGGTTGGTAAGCTTATGGGCATCCTTCCTTTTCATACTACCTTATCTTCAAAAAGACCGATACTTCTAAGCTTCCATAAAAGTAAGAAGTAAAGTACTTCTCTATTTATCCCATTGTACCCGGTGCCCGCTCACTCCTTTAATTTACTCCTTCTTGACAGCTGACCTCTCATTGCATTTCAACACCTTAATTTTCACACATACCAAAAATATGGCAAACCTCTCAACAAACATTTACCTAGACTACTATTTGGTATTATACCTCCCTCATTGTCGCAGTTAGAACCTATAGCCTTGAACTGTATGGAACAGTCGAGCAACCCAACACACAAAATACAATCTGCAAGTCCAAAATCCTATGGATAATACTCCATTTCACAGAACTCATCACCACTCATAGATACTCATCCTTTCTAATCTAAATATACCCTAGGTATCAAAACTTGCCCAGTCTCACTCTAAATTGTCTTTTAATTGATATCCATTAATTTGCAACATTTTCAACTCAACCTTTCCTTCAATAAAATCCAATCCTTCCAATAAAAAAAATCCTATGGACAATATTTGATCCTCCATTGTACAGAGGTGTACATACCATCCACTCTAATATAAAAATAACCTAGGTCCCAAACTTGCCCAATCTCACTCTAAATTGTCTCCATTATTTGGCAACCTCTTCCTTCCAACTTTCACAAGTGATGTAGGTACAAACTGGCCGACAACCATCTGATTGTGTAATATCAACATCCCCGGCGTCTGCTGTTTATATCAAGCTGATCACACCAGATACGTACATATTCAAACTATTGTCTGTATTTTTTTTATAAATACCTTAATTTTTTTGCATTATACATTCATTGTTAAAGACAAAATTTGAGATTTTGACCTATGATATGAAATGAAACTTTCTCAATTTATGATTATTTTTTACAGGGAGAAAAAAGTTGTTAAGAGTAATTTTACTGAGGCAAGAGAAATTATAAAATCCTTAAATTCCATGGACAATAAAAAAATCACCGAGGAAATTGTCAAAAAAGAGCAAAAAAGGTATTGGTAATTGCCTAAAATTTATAACAATTGAAAGTGAAAACTACTGCAACATATACAATGTTAGACGGGTCACCAAGGGGAAAAAAATATCTAAAGACAAGAAAAAGGGTAAAGGAAAGGCAGCAAATAAAGTCAAAGAGGATAATGAGGAAATTGTCAGCAGCCCAAAAATCCAACAGCATGATTTCTCAGGGAATCCAATTATTCTGAACCAGGAGGAAAACCACAGATATAAAAGGTTGAAAAAAGAAAAAAAAAAATATATATATATATATATATAGAATTGACATAGACTAAAACGGATTTTCAGTTTGTTAGGTGAACTCAATACTTTTATGAAGTCCAACAAAACTGCCATGGTGGGGAAAAGACAAACCTTAAACTTAAAGCCGGTTAATATCAACATGGAAGAATTTGAAGATTGGCTTGACGAAGTCGACAATGGGAATTACAATAAGAATGAGGTCTCCGAGAGGTACCAAATCAAAGAAGAAATCTTCCCAGGTGTTTTTGAATTGCCCACAAATGAGAAGACTGTGACGAATGCAAAAACTGTAAAGAAGAAGAGGCGTCCTCTTAAGAAATCTGTTGAGAAGAAGAATAACTCTGAAGAAAAAATAACACCAGAATGTTAATATTTTCTCTTTTTCTTTTTCTTGTTAACCAAAAAATTTATTATTTTCAGATTCTGATATGCCATATTTGAAACAAGCGTGGGAATGTGATAAATCCGAGACGAAGAAGAGCACTTACGCCTTTGAAATGCCGATTGAAGTTTTGGATGAAGAAGTGCTAAATTCGTGGCGCTCCACGCCGTATTTCCATAAAGAAAGGGAGGAAAAGGTGATTAGGGTCGTACCTGAGAAAAAGCCTGACTGTGAAGAAATGGATGTTCTGATCGACATCGAGTAGATAATAAAATAAAATAGGTCTCGCGTGAAAATGTGTTATTTATTCAACAATCAACGCCATCCCATTAACATAATAAGTAACAACTTTGTCAACCTAGACTAAACCTGTTTGTTGTTAGTATGACCTAATCAGAGGGCATACCATGTAGGTTATGCAGATGGCCAGGAAAATTTATGACAATCTGTCAAATAAGATACAAATTGCTTGAAATATTGTATAAAGAAAAAAATATGAACACTAAGAATACAATATCCATACCTTCCACAATAAGAATGAAGCTAAGTCTAGTGCTTGATCTAAAACACTCTTATATGTGAAACTTCCTTAAAATTGGCCAAAAGCAGAAATGTAAATAACTAACCTTTGGCCAGAAATTATGCAGAAAAAACAGGAATGCCTGGATAGTGCATTGGTTAAACACCTCAATGGTCCCTGGTCACATACAGAGCATTATGCTGACCCCAAAAACACTACAAATGGAGACATAAAACAAACTGCAATAACCAAATGGGGATCGATCTTAGACATCAAAAACCAGAAAAAAATTGAAAGAGTACAGATCTTCGACCTACCTTTCGACTAATAAGAGGACCCAGAACTGTTTCTTTAGAAGTTGCATGCATGATGGCAGGAATACGACCTATCTATTCATATAGATTTGATACTACTCGACAAAATCAAAGAAGGAAAGGAATGGATTACCTCGAATTAGATTGCACATTTGATCACACTTTTGTATGCATCAGGAAAATCCCAACCATTAATGTGGAAATGGACAGAGTTTGACTAAGTATATACATGGTGGTAGCAAGGATGGGGTTAATGTTGTTGGTTGCATGTACACAATGCTCAAAGGCAAGACTGCAATAGCAAGTCAAAAATTAAAAAGGTCATTGCTCAAATAACCAGGCAGAACAATTGGCAGTATAAAAAATATAATGGGTGGATCAGCACTGACAGGAAGGTACGTAATTAAAATTGTGACCGATAGCAAACTCACCATAGAATCAATGCTCATTTACAGCATACATATGCCCTGATTGAAAAGATCACTAAGAAGATTGTAGTCAAGTCACAAAATACAATATCAAAAAGTGCATGCCACAATTGCAAGGAATGAAATCGCTTATTTGCTAAGGAAGCATCCCAGAGTAAAGACCTGCCTCTCTCTTATAACAGATATTCAGAGGAATTTAAGAAAAAACAACCTGAAGGCAGGTGGAAAATCATGGAAGACTTCAGTCAAGGGGAAAATTACAAAACATTTTCCGCAAATTTCACCTTACATCTTTGTATCATAAATCTAAAAATCGACCAAAGAACAATACTAATATTGACCAGACACCGAAGAATAGTGGGATACCTACATCAACTTCAGATCAACAGACCTACCTATTCACATGTACTCCCACAGACAGTAGACCAGTGCAGTGGAGCACAACAGGTCAGGTTCCCATTGGCGGAATGCATGGTGATGCATGAACTATGATGGCCCTGGTAAAAAGCGAGCTTTTTAAGTGGGAATATAAATTAAATTTTTCCAGACTCATAAAGAACATATTTGTTTTTCTAGAGCAGAAGGACTTTTCATTCAGTTAGTAACCCCTGACGTTTTAATGTGTTTCATATGTAAATTAAAAAAAAAAGGCATGTAGTGCTGTAAGGTGCATGATGAAATAGATGTATAAAACAAAATTTAAAAAATATAGGACTGTTAGCAAAAATAAAAGATAGCCTACTGGTCACCTACTACCTTAGTTACTTATCGTTTCCTACCTTTCGGAAAGATGTTTTAAGATACAGGATGACATCTCGGACCCAAAGCCCATATTTTCTGGTGTCTCTCCTTTATTTGGTGAGCATAAATGATCTTTCATCCCAAATTCCAGAAACAGTCAAGACAGCACTTTTTGATGATGATGTGGCTCTATTGAGCACAGGAGAAACCAGCGCAGAGACCCTGCAACAAGTCACTGACCAAGTTTCTGAATGGGCGGACAAGTGGAAAGTCAAGCTAAACCCAGACAAATCAAAATTAGTCCAGTTCACTTATCAAAAAAAAAAAGAAAAAAAAAAAAAACTGGACAACAACTAGTACTAATAATAAGAACATCAGTGAATCGACACACACAAAAATATCTGAGTGTTACTCTTGACCGGAGAGGCTGACTTGGCATCAACACAAAGGGATGTGCTAAATAGATCACAATGCAGACTAATTGACCTCAGACCACTACTCAAGAGCCCAACTATCAGACTGAGCAACAAAAAACTATGTACGTCCTTTATTCGACCCATATGGCTGTCTGGCTCTGGTGTTTGGGCCTCAGCATCAAACAGCCAAATTAAAAGAATCCCGACATTTCAAAACAGGGCCTTACGGATCTTAACTGGAGCCCCCTGGTATATGCGAAATACCACACTGCATCGAGATCTGGATATTCTTCTAGTGGACCGTGCACTGAGAGACAGCTACCAGAAGATGTTTATCAAGTTCCAGTCCCATCCAAACACAGAAATCCAAGTGATACCAGAACACGTACCTCCTGCACGTTCACACCGCAGACTCAAGCACAAGCAACACACTGATATGTTAACTAACTGTGATAAACTGTGTTTAATTAGATTAAATCATGTGTAAATAATTGAAATATTAATAATAATTCTAAATAATTACTGGAGAGAGCTGCTGAGCTTAAGAACCCAAGAACTGTTTGATGCTGTTAAAAATTATGCCACAACTATAAGTACTATGTACAAAAGTTGAAATAAATAAATAAAATTTTTTTTAAAAGTGATTAAGATGAAGGAAGCTAAATCTTTTTTTAACTCTAAAAGAAGAAGCCATAACATTTTCAAAAAAAAAGTTACTAAGGTATAACCCTTGACCAACGGCTAAAGGGTCAATTAATAACTAAGCATTGGCCAAAGATTATGGAAAAAATAGGTGTACTCCAGGTGCGCATATTGGTTAAGTTCACAATAGTTACTGGTCAAAACCCCCTGCATAAGGAGACATAAAATAAACTACAAAAACCCAATGAAAGCTTCTCCCATACTCTTCCAAAGGAGGAAAAAGTTAAATAGCCAACATAAATTGTCAGGGCTGATAAGGTACTCAATATTCCACTATCGGCTCTCCCCTTTTCTCATTCACCCAAACAAACAATACGCACAAAGAAACAAATTTATATGCAAACATACTGTAGTTACACAAAATAATATATATAATATTTTCAATATTTACAGATGAGAAAGCACTCCCGTTTGCCTTGAAAATAGGAATAGAGGACTGAACAAACTCCTCACCAGCTCAAGGAATAGCTTTATGTAGACTGCCATATCTACTTGCTCCTTGTAAAGGGCCAAGGTGCAGCACTCTGGACCAAATGTAATACACTGAGAAACCTTTCTTTGCAAGTGGGACATTTGCACAGGATTTGCCCCCAAAATCAGGTGCTTGTGGCTCAAGTGTACGACCTAAGAACCTTCATTATACTTCAGAATCTCAACAGGCCATTTCCCAGTCGAGCTCTTGACCAGCAAAACCTTGGATTCGGCCCAAATTTTTTTATGATATTCTTTATTGCTCATACAGCATCACAGGGCTGGTCATAGTGCTCTATCTGGAGGGCAGGACATCCAAGTTTTCACCGCTTCATCTGCACACTCATTGCCCTCCAGCCCAATGTGTCCAGGCACGCAGATCACCACCACTGTTTTTCTGAAACGCTCTAACTCAGTACATTTCTAATAAGAGAACAACAGTCAAAATCGTGCTCATGGAGTACATACTGACAAGATAGTAAGAGCCCCCATCATCTCAGACCGACATTCTACAAATTAAGCTTATAATTTATGATTTTTCAGAGATTGGGAGATGCAGTCCAGACCACATTTCACAATCTCTGAATAATCATTGATTAACGGCCACTAATCACTACACACTTATAATACCCCTATCATTATAAATAATTATTATACATTGGGTTAAATGTAAGACAGGCCCAAGAGACCAAATTTGGAGAGAATAAAAGAACATGTTGGTGGGTTAGAAGAAGAAAGAAGAGAACCAAGAAACTACGACAGATTAAAGACACGATTGAACAATGCCCCCCCCCTCTGATAGGTTAGGTTAGCCTACATCCATCTATCCTAACTATATATTTAATGTTTTATGAGAATAAAAGAAAATATAAATATGAAAGGCGCGATTTTTCTTTCCTTTTTCCTCATAATATGTCTATTACATCCTGGGACTTGTCCACTTTCAATTTAAACCGATGGTCAGAAGCCCGGTGGGGCGGATAGCTGAAGAGAAGAATTATTATGATTATAGCTTTTAAGGCAGGAGCATGGGATATTGAAGCAATATATAATCCAAAAGTGAGGATACAGGAGAAAACAAACACTTCTAGTAAAATACAAAATCTCAGGCTGCCAGTTTTTTTTTTTTTTTTTTTTTAAGGATTGTGGTTTCCTCGGTAAAATTTTTTTCAAATAACTTTTATGTTTTGGTGCACACTCTCACATTCTTTAAAATCACAATTATAGTTTGTTTAATAATTTATCTTTTAAATCATGAAATGGAATTGTGTAAATTTCAGGGTAAAATTTTGTGATCGTCTCAGGAAACAATTTTCAATTTTTTTTTTAAAGATAAGTCTCTTACTCACAGTTTGTTGTTCTCAGCTAGCCGGATTTCAAGCTTAAAGCTCATCATCGGGTCGACGAAGATAGAAAGAACGGAGTCTCGACACGAATCTACTAGTGTAATGAAATAGCCGGTCACCCGCCAACCTTTTTCAGTGAAAAGGTGGCGTTTATTGGCGCCCAATTTTGAATGTCCGAAAAGCGGGAAAAAACGGTTTTTACGTATAATACTTTTAAATATTATTTGTTAATAAATACTGTAAAAAATAGTTTTAAATTAGTAGTTAATTTATATGTATGTCTGTTTATTAATTAATTAATAAAAATTTAAAACAAAAAATAAATTTAAAAGTTTCTCTTGGAATGTCACGTCGGCGGTGGATTGGCGGGTTTAGTCTTACTCGTCCAAAGTACGTGCTTGTAACTATTTCAATTTGGTAATGAGCTTTAAACTTGAAATTCGGACAATTAACTACAAACCGTGAGTAAAAATTAGCTTTTATTAAAGATTAAACTAATACCTCACCTTTATCAATTCGACAAATTTCAATTTTTTTTACATTTTAGGATATTAGAATTTGAGATGGCCTATGTTAGGTTAGGTTAGTGTATCTATCTTCACTATTCAATCTTTCAATTAATTTTTTCTTTTAGTCTTGGTTGAGATGAAAAAGTCATGAGTGGGACTCGAACCCATGACCTTTGGCTCAATACGCTGCTGCATTAACCACTAGAGCCATTGCCACTTCAATTCCGACAGCGGCAGTTCACTGCTTGAATTATCGCGACTTCGATCCACTCGGACACCCATTCCAACTCCTAGCCAAAGGTCGTGGGTTCGAATACCTCTCGTGACAATAACGTTTTCATCTTGACCAAGACAAGAATAATTAATTGAAAGACCATTAAACATAATGGATTAATTACATTCAATGAGTGTTTAGAGATCATGAGATGTGGTCTGGTGTAATGGTTTAGAAAAACTTTATACTGTGCCGATTCAATCTTTATCGAGATCATCTTCAGGGATCAGAGTGTTTTCTGTGCAGATGTGTCACTGTTGTGTGTCGTGCTGAGTTTTGATGGCACATGCAGTGATACATCTATACCGAAAACAAACACTTTGAGCCCGGAAGATTGTCTTAGTAAAAATTCAAATAATGGCACATTAAAAAAATGTTTTTTTTTTTAAACCTACATCACACTAAATAATCATTACTTAAGTCACTACATATTACAGATATGTATGAGAGATGATAAAGTATGAGTAAATTAAAAAAACAAAAAACATTTGAGTCTAGCTGCGAAACACAGAAATTCAAGTCAACACAATTCCTGCTTAATTTCATTTTTAAAATCATAAAATGGAATCTGTGTAAATTTCAGTTTACAATTTTGTGGCCATTCATTGTCAGGAAACAAATTTCAATTATTTAATTAGTTATCTGTTTATTATTATTTTCAATTCTATGCAAAGACAATTGAAAAGAATGTCACAAGCGTGATTCAAACCCATGACTAGTCTTAGGCTTAGCTGAAGGTCATGGGTTCGAATCCACTAATTTTTCTTCTCAACCATTTTTGTATAAAAATTTCATTTTCATTTTTCTGTATTTGCCATTATTTTTGAAAATAAGGAATTATGTTAAACAATACTTGAGTTGATACGTCTTAAAAATCATGTCAAAAGTCGTTTTGATATTTCATCCCTTGTAGCATAAATTTGGGCTTACATAATAAAGTAATAATAAGAAAAACAAAACAAAAGGAAAATACAAGAAAAACACAAAAAATACAAATAAAGATACTCACTGTTTTAATTTATTTTAAACAGTTTTTCTTTCTTTCTTTTCTTTTTTTTTTTTTTTTTTTTTTTTAAGAATGGGAATTTGACCTGAAATATCTTTAATTCATAAATTGGACAAACTCCCCTGTTTTTCAAACATCTGAACACATGTTTAAGAGAAAATAATCACTCTTTAGAAGAAAGAAAACAGAGGTAATAAAAGTAAATGAGCGAATTCGACACAGTTGAAAGATTTCCAAACTGCAATATTAAAAAACCTTTGAAAATATTTCTTACAAGTAATTTGCGTATAAACCGTTATACAGATCACATGTGTACGCAGCAATAAGTAAATTTTGCCATGTCATATCATATTCACATATATTTTCTTCGTTTTCTTTCTATATTTTAAACACTTTCAAGATTGACATTATTTTAAACATAAATTTTCGCTGCTAGAGATCACAAGTTGTAAAATTCAATTGAAAAGTTGTTATAAATATGAAAAACACAAGGAACATAAGAAAAAAAACTTAAATTTGTCCTGAGTCAGTTGAAGCCTACGGATCCCTTAACGATTTATTTATATACAATACCAGTTAAGTAATAAAGAAGAAAATTTAAATTGAAAAAAACTTAAATGCAATGACCATCAATATATGTAAAAACTAAGTGATGCAGAAAAACCAGTTTACAAAGGGAAATACTTGAAAAAAATATATATTTAAAAATAAAGCATCACAAATAAAAAATAAATAATGCTAAGACTTACGTGATTCTAAGAAAACCATTTATCACCATGGTTCACCCAGACTTAATACCAAATTAAAAAAGGGAATTTAAAAAATAAAAATAAAAAAAACGAGAGAAAATGAACAAATATAAAATAATACATAATCTAAACTATCGGCCATAAAAAAGTATATACTTATTTACATAATAGGCATATTTTATTATCTGTTTCTAATAGCTATTCCGATTTAGTTATTTATATTTATATATATATAATATATATATAGTTAGCGTAACGAGACGCGAGCGTGATGTGACACAGAGTTCGAATATTGAGCCATTGGGACAAAAAGGGTGGAGAGGGATTGAACATTACGGAAAGAAATATATAGAAGGTTTAAAAACAGGGACACGGGGCAGGGGTAGGGCTCATGATTTGACACTCGGCAGCCTGAACTCCCGCCGGATGTAGAAAAGGATGTACGGCTTGCATTTTGCTACTACGTCGCTTTCTGTCGGCCGGACCATACTATCATTAAAATGGAACCATTGACCTGAAAAAAAATTGCGATTAGAGTTGAAGTGGTTTTTGTGAGGATAATTGCTTCTTTTTTTTTACCATCGTTAATAGCAAATGCAGTATAATGCCCACAACCAGAACCACCACCGTGGTGGACAATGACTGCAGCTAAGTCGTATAGTTGGGTGCTGGACGCTCTTGTATCTGGCAAGTCGGACAGTACAAACTGAGACATGTCCAGCGCTATCACAGGGAATTTTACGTGCGTATCCACTTTGGTTCTAAAGAAATTATTCCACCTGAACCTTTTTAGATGCAAGCACAAAACCTTTAAACAATTTGCAAATAAAAAAATTAATACTAAAAACAAACGAGGAAAAATAAAGTTTTTGGTTTTTATATGTACATTAGGTAGTCTGCGGATCCAAAATCTTTTCGTAGATCTTTGTTTACTTTTACAATTACTACAGTAGTATAATTCTGTTTCCGCCAATTCTTCTACTTCAATAAAACTAGTCAGGCAATCTAAAACAAAACATCTCCTTAAGCAAAATACAACAAAAAATGGACAAAAATAAGAATACATAAAATCTCTTGTACTGTACTCAATAGGCAAAAAAATATAATGAACCACATACCTAATATATTACAAGGTGGAAGGTCTTCCCCTGTCTCTTTACACTTTCGCTGGTTGTGACATTTTTCGGGTATGTCCAGAGATAGGTCAAGAAATGGATCATGCTTTTTCGACTCAGTCCCACAATTCAAACACCTCACCTTCAAAACAAACAAACAAACAAAAAAACATTATTTACACACTTCATCATAATTGGCCAAATAAATTATAAAAGAAGTCCCACATAAAATGTAAGGAAGCTATACTGTTCACTCACTAAGCTGATTTTTTTTGACAT
Source organism: Cimex hemipterus (assembly GCA_039619505.1). Classification (NCBI taxonomy): domain Eukaryota; kingdom Metazoa; phylum Arthropoda; class Insecta; order Hemiptera; family Cimicidae; genus Cimex; species Cimex hemipterus. The sequence goes on along the minus strand of CM077114.1, from coordinate 16,239,625 downwards.
GGATATGTCTTACGGCTGGGGATCAGTCCAAAAGTTTAACACAGAAATTGTTACCACGCCCGGGCGTGTGTGTGTGTTACCACGACCGTGCATCGATGCACTATTTACCAAGGATACGCAAGAATGAACTGGTGGGAAGGTGTTTTTAAAGTCGCGACGCGATTGACGCTTATGACGCGGCGCAATTGATTCTTATGACGCGACGCGATTGACGTCTGTGACGTAATGAGCTTCCAGTTGTAATAAATAAGCGTTCCCTGATATTTGCGAGTGTGTTTAACTAGCCATCATAAGCCATATCCATGTACAGATGTATCTGCATGCAGTGTAGTTTTTTTTAGATTATTGTAGTATTGTATGTGATTATTTGAAAGTGAAGTAAAGAACAACAATTCACTTTGACATTTCAGTTGTTGAAGTATGTTCATCTTATGCCATATGAATCTAGCTTTCAATATTTCAGATAAATTTCAAATATTTGAAGAACTATTGTTTTACTTGTGAAGATTTTCTTCCTCACCACCTTTCTTAGAAATGGACATGGATTAATTTTGAAGGTCCTATCTATTGCAGAACATTTACAAACCACTTTTTCCAGTAAAACTCCTTTCATGAAAAAACCTAATTGCATAATATTGCACAACATAATATTGCATTGAATTAAAGAAAAATGATATCCTAGTTTGAACTCTTAAAAATAAATAATTTTTTGTTTTTTCAAATGTGTACTCCTAGTGGTTAGGGCTGTGACTCATTTGACACACTGGTGGTTTTGAGTTCAAATCTTGGTGCAGACTTTGTCTTTTGAGATTAAGTGGGACAAATGTATCAGTAGTTTTTGGAGTACTGAATTTAGACCTCACAGGAATTACTTTACCTTACCTTTTTACCCAAATGTCAATCAAATTTAGAAGAAGAAAAGTAAGCCATTTTATCTTTTGGCAATGAAAGTTTTTAAAGTGGAAACGTTAGTCAACACGTATGAATTCACTGATAGTTAATATGTTGTTAACAATAATAACATTATTGTTAATCATAATGTTGAATTAAGTTAATAATTTTAATTTATTGATTACTATGATATAAGCTGAGGTGAGCCTCTCATACATGTATGTTGTAGCATTTCAAAGCCTTCCCACTACAACTACTTGAGACCAAATAAACATTTTGGTGTATCAGACAATTTGCTACATAGGAGAGTGTATGATCTGAGTTAGGTTCAGGTAGGGTTAGTATTAGAGTTAAGTTAGTTTAGATAGGGTTGATGTTAGGGTTAAGGATGGGTTGAGTTAGGTTATTATATCTATCTATCCGAACAATAAGTTCAATGCTTTATGTGAAGCAGAGCAAATATGAAAGTGCAAAGCTAAATTTTTACGTTTTCTTTATTGTCTCTACTCTGTATTATATCATCACTATTTACACATCTCAATAAACAAAAATTACATTAATTTACATATAACTGGAAAAGAAAACCAAGATTAAAAAAAATTAATTACCTCGCTTTGGAGCATTCCACCAAAAACTGAAGTTACAATCGATGTCTTGTTCTTATGAGAAATATACTGAGATTCTTTGAGGGAAAAATCTGGCAGGAGGTGTAGCAGTTCAGTATGCAGACGGTCAAGCATATATCGCAAAAATTCATGTGCGTCTTGCTGTTGATATCCCCTGAAAACAAAAATATACACGGGGTTATTCATAATGTATTAAAGCGACAAGTTGCCATTATAATACCTGTATCTTGGAACGACTTTCCATATTACGAGGAATAACGATTCGGGGGAGATAGCACCTTTGGTCCCTTGATCTGTTAGATTGATCAACACTTTCCTAAGTTCTTCTGCCATAATGGCATCCTTCAGCTCTTTTATTGTTCTGGATTGGTACACTTTGTTCCGGTTTTTCATCGCTTCTAGAGAGGGTAATTTTTTGAAGTAAAGACAAAATTCTTCTATGTTACTAAGCGATTGAAGGACCGCATTCATAAAACAGGTGTTGCCTAAATTTCTCAACCCAACAACCCTTTTTTCCCGTTTTATTTGGTTTTTTCTCCGGCTGATGTTCCTGCGGCTGTTCTTGCGCTTAGGTCTCCCTCGGACGTTGCACTGAATGTTCTCAGAACTACCTGCACTGCTGCTGTCATCTGAGCGAGATCTAAAATATCCATCAAAGTAGTAAATTAGAGTCAGTACTTCTTGACAAATTTCAGGGAAACTTGAATTTCAATTTTTTTTAAACTCCATATATTGCGCACAATCCTTGCTATTTGGTCTGTTTAGTTCATTTATGACCAGGATGATCAAAAACAGCCAACTTACAAGCTAATAATAATCAAATAGGAAGTTACCTTTTTCTTGTTCTTGGCCTTAGGTTTCTAGTATTTTGAAGAGAGTCGGATTCGCTTATCATGTCACATGTGCCTGGCCAAGAAGGAGGGCTCTTGCTCCCCATTTGGAGGAGCACTTCCCTAAGCTTCCTGATGAGACCACCGGGTGTATCATTTAGAATGTAGTCATTGCAAGAGTAGCAAAATACTGTTAGGTTTTCACAGTCCATGCAGACGGTGTGGTTCGTTTGGCTTTCAGAGTGTGCAAGCGCATGAGCATTGACGTATCGCCCACAGCTCACAACGCCGCAGTGTAGGCACATCCAAGGGTGCTCGCCCGATGAACAAACTGAAAAAGAAAATTATTAAGTCAACAGCTATAGGAAAATAGAAAATCTTGAAACACAAAGGAAAACATACAAATAGTTCAATATTATGTTTATTTACATATTCACATTTTATTTATATAATAGCAGATATAAAATTGTGGGAAATTCTCTTAAAACTTGCTTTCATCTAAATTGTCGTAAACTTCATTGACTTCATCAACTTCAAAGAAGATTTATTTTTTCTGTGAGAGAACAACTATAAACAAATTTGGTTTCATAATTGAGAAAGGTTTTTAATTTCTGCAAACAATCATTTTAACAACCTGCTTTAGGTTGTCATAGGCAATGCTAATTAGTATTTTATTACAATTATTGGCTATTTCACTTGCTACACACACACACACACACACACACACACACACACACACACACACGCACGCACGCACGCACGCACGCACGCACGCACGCACGCACGCACGCACACACACACACACACACACACAACTGTTTTTATAATTTCCTGTTTTATAATTTTAAATTTCAATCTTTTATATGCACAATGCTCTCTCTTTTATCGACTCTTTTTATCAAGTTGATCTGTACAAACCATTTTATAAATTTACCGCATTGGAGGATAAATAAGGTTTAAAAAGTTTCATTTTCTTTATCGACAATATCTAAAATTTTATTGTCCGACAAAGTTCTGAATTCAGTTAATTGATTATTCATTGATATGTACTATTTTAAAATCTCATGTAAAATTTTTAATAGAAATCTTTGTTAAATCTTTAAAATGATGTGTATTTGGCCGTGATGATTATATGAGTTGAAAATGTACTAACATAACTAAAACTAGCATTTATTAATTTTAATTCAATACTGAGGTAGGCTACTTCTAATTGTTTATTGTTGAACCAAAGAAGTTTAAAATTTTCCATTTTTGGCTTGCTTTGCATCTCTAAATTTTTTTAGGTTGTAGTAATGCAGACGCTGATAGAAGTACTTAGTTTTTCTATGACTAACAACCTAAATCTATTATTTAATATGTAAATTTCGTTGATCAACCGCGGGAAGTATGTGAATTGAAGATCTTGTTGCTTGTGAGGGTATGAAAAAAATCAAGTTGCAATTACTTGCCGAGCTTTCAGCCTTCATAAGGCCATCCTCAGGTCCTAAACCTTTGTAAATACAGGAAGGGGTACAATAAGGTAGGAAGGAAAGAAAGAATGAAGGTAGTAAGGAGGGAAAAAGGAAAGAAAGAAGGTAGGAATGAAGGAAAGAAAAAAAGAAGGTAGGAAAGAAAAAAGAAAGGCAGGAAAGGAAGAGAGAGTGAAAGGGAGGGAGAGAGATATACATTTTAGTCAAGAGTATGTTCAAGTTTGTTTTAATCTTAAGTCCACAAGAAGAGTGAATTAAATACCGGCTCTAGAGCAACTATGTTATGAAAAGCTGATTAATTTATTGTACAGTTAGCTTGTAATGTAAATGCACAGACTTCCAATTTCTTTATGAGACACGTAAAAACTCAAGGAACTGCGTAAAAGTTCTTCCCATCCGCGACAAGTTTAAAAAATAACCATATAACATGTTAAAACATACACATATAACCAAAGTAATATTGGTAGAATTTATTTTGTAATGATGATCAATTTTGCATTATTTTACATTTAAACAAGGAACTCCGATATATTAAAAAAAAATTAAAAAGAAATTTAAGGAATTACGCAGTAAACTTGGGGTTGGGAGCTGAGGCGAATTTGAAAGAACGGAAAAGGATACGTGAATAACAAAAAAGAAATAAATCGGATTGAATTTATTAGACGGTAGCCTGCCGTCTGCATGAGGTCCATTCACGCTCCACGTGGATATCCTTGAACGCATGGAAACAGGCCAATTCATATGAAATACCATCTCTCGCCGATTCCGGCAAAGGAAACGTCGTTACAACTGACCTATAATTTCCAATGTCCGGGAAAACTAACAAGATTTTTTTCAAAAGAGAAACAAGTTCGGCCAAAAAATATCCTACAAAGATCCTTGCTCTGTGGCCTTGGGTAGGACTCAGGCAATAGAGTTTCAGGACCTTGTACTTCTCGGCCGACGTTGAGTGTCATTAAACTCAGTGGAAGGGGGCTTCGACGCATCAAAGAGAGTTCAGTCTCGTCGGGCATATTTACCGGCTGCGGTCACCTGTATATAAAAGGGTTGCAAACGCCTCAAGTCATCGTAAACCCATTCTATAATCCATGATCGCGTTGCCGTCCCGTTCCTCTTATCAGGTAGACCAAAGAACAGCACAATTTCGCTATGCATTAAACATTCACAAAACAAATCTGGAGCACAATAAAATCTTTAAAAGAAACTTTAGTTCTTTTAGAGGAACAGAGAAATCACTCACAATCATTTCCAAAGTAACATTAACATTTAAAAAAAACACTAATAGAATAAAAATCCAGTCCACGAGTAATATTCCTAATCCAGAATATCTACCACATTTGCAAATGGCCAAGTATATCTACAGGCAATGACTGACTACCAAGAAGCGGCTGAAAGATTTTAGTCATCACTATACAAAATCAGTAACTGGACAAAAAGAGCAAAATTTCACGAATCCAAGTATAAAAAATAATTAAATTTTACAACGAAAACCTATCCAACAGATAGTCATATTCACAAACGGTAGCAAGGTACCAGCACATTTGTGTTACAGAGTTTCCTACGATGAAAAACCCACATATGTAAGAAAAAACATATAAGAACTCAGATAGATACATAAATATTCTAGAAGGGTTAACGAAGTAAACTTAACCTACCAATGGGACTGATTGTACCAGAAAAAAGAAATTAAGAGACCGTACAATCAGAAGAAAGTACGGAGGAAGGTCCATTCAGATTTTGTAACTGAACTAGCTAGTCAAGAAGCGTCGTGAATGCTCCTTGGAATAAACTAGCTAAAGCATCTAGGATACTCATGGTATGTACAAAACAGTAATGTCTACTGAGAGCCTAGATACGGATACTGTTAAGCCAGCTAAATCCAAAGAGCATACTGCAAAGTACCATGGTGTTTGATGCTGGACTAAGATGGAACCAGAGGAAACCACGGAGATATCCGCAACTGTAATCTCCATGGAGACCGTTATACGGATATAGTTGGACAAACTAGATCGTGGATATTCTTTAGTAGATGAATTGGTACTTGGATATAGAAACATTTAAAAAAGCTAAAGCCAGTGGATACCTTGGATTCGTTGGCTTATTCGTACAGGAGATCCTGGATATTGATGTGACAGCTAGATCACAAGAACATAGTTGATCTCCTCGAAGCAAAACTGTTATTTAATGCTTGTCTTATCGACGCCCAGTCATAATTACCCAGGGGTGTATGTACTGACTTAATCGTTATATTAAATTAAGCCAATTAAAAATCAGTCTTTAGTGTGGGGATGGCATTCTATTGATACCTTAGTTAAGCTAGATCAAAAGTACATTGTGAATTATACTAATTATATCAGTAACAGTGACCTCCTTTAAGACACTAGATATGGATTATTGTCGAACTACCTACGGCCAGACAACATCTTGATGCATCTTAATATACCTCTATAACAGGCTTCCATCGGGGAAAGGGATACTTTTGGATAAGTTAGAGCAAAAGTAAATCATGGATGCTCTTTCGTATAACCGAAAGTTTCCTACATCAGAGCCTGTAGACGTAAACAGTTGACAAGCTAGAACCATATTTGCCATGCGTCACGAACTACTCCATCACCATATCATGTCGAGGCGATCCATCTCGTTGACAATGAAGAATGAGACAAGATGACAAGAAGACTCAAGAGTACCAACCCTTTCGAGTTGACCCAGTAAAAATCGACAAAGCAGAACAATTGAAAGTTTTCATATACCTTTTTATTAGAAATTTAAGCTTTTGTTAAGAACTTTGTTTTATATGGTTTTCAAAGCAAAATGAAAGTTATATAGAGGTATTTATTGACTAGAATGTAATATTATTGACTGCACGCAAAGGGTATTTTTTAATAGGAATGTTTAACAGTACCAACTTCGATCGTTCCGACTGTAAAAGAAATACAGGACAAAACGAAGAATTTGTTTGACAGTTTTAACATTGGAAAATTGTTAGTATTTTATTTTGAATTTTCATGGCAGACAAAATTAGCGAGGATAGGCGGACCACGATCGGCCGGTCAAACCGTGGGTTCATCAACTCCCAGACCTAACCGCAACGTCACAAGTAGTCACTAAGACTACTTTTCTGCGGTGAATTTTTCTTCTTTGGGTTGCGATTGTCAACCGCTAGCTACTTAATAGACATCTCTCATTACCAGATTAAATGACGGAAAAATGTCTTTAAGCTCTTCCAACAACCATGATGTTAAAAAAATTTAACCATAAAATAAAGCAATGCAATCATTATCATTACTTCTAATTAATTGGATTAAAATTTGTCTAGATTTTATGAGATTTTGAAGGTAGTGATCTGGAATATTTCATACTCCTCCAACAACGCCATTCCTGCAAATTCTTTGCCATCACTGAGCGATTTTTTATCTTCGTTTACAACTCGCCCCAAAAGTGCTCGATAGGGTTTCAGCCTGGATTACATACTGGCCACTCCAAATATTAAATAGAAGCCCTTTCCAAGTAGACATCTACGATACCAGCTGGGCGGGGCTTTGCATTGTCAAGCATAAAAATTAAACCGTCGTCAATTAGTGGCATAAAGGAACAACCTCTTCCGATAACACATCTTCGCGCAGCTATTAGGAAACCTACGATGAAGATATGTTAGTGCGACCTTCCATAGAAATGCCTGCCAAAACCATGTCACAACCTCCATGGTTTCTCTAGAGTGAAAAATTTGTGAGAATATGTCGCTCTCCTATTCTTCCCAAAACCTACCGATAGGTCTAATTCTCCATTTTTAAATGATTAAAACCCCCATCTACAGTTATTGATAAACCTCTGGGAGGCTCTTAGAAAGGCATCACCAGTACAGAGAGCCATTTCAGCTGTTGTTTTTTGTTTGCAGAGGTCATTTATAAAGATTTAATTAAGGCTGGACAAAGAACAGTCCCTTAGGATGTATTGTAAGTTTTTTATAAACTGCTTGTCATTCCTGCTGCTTAGTCTTAGTTTCTTTTCTTAAAATATTATTGGTTGATTACACAAAGTTTCCTTTTAAGATGGCCCGACTGAATTCTCTTGAAACAATTACATATAAAAAAATACGTGTTTGATAGGGTTTAAGATATAGTATGTCATGCATTGAAATAAAACCGTCACCAATTAGTGATATATAAGGAACAACTTCTGATGTTACATCTTCAATGTACCGCTGTTACTAGGGAACTCTCGATGAAGAACAAGTTTGTGCGATCGTCCATTGAAATGCCAGCCCAAACCATAACACTACCACCACCATAGCTTTTCCGGAGTGAAAATGTTGTGGGGATATAACTCTTTTCTGTTCTTATCCAAACCCTCCCTCGGTCGTCAGACGAACTCACCCGAAAAAAGATTTTAGTCCGATCTTGCTCAGATCAACTGAAATGATTTCTTGCGAAACTTAATGTCTTGTCAGAGGTTCTGGACCAGTGGTATGCTTTTTCGCACGTAATCCAGCTTCTGAAAGTCTTCACCTTACAACAGTAAACTAACATTAACGTTTCTAACTTGTTGAAGTCGCTGCTTGATATCAATGGCAGAATGTCGAAAACGGAGTACATTATCTCTTTGGGATGTGATACGATGGCGACCTGGTACACGCCTTCGTGATTAACCTCCTTTAAAGTGGGCCAAATGACGATGATGATTAATAGATAGGGTGGACATTTTTCGAGTGTATCTTGCTTGAGAAATATAGGTCCTCAGCCTGTATTTTTATTATCTAAATGTTTAAAGTATCTGAAATATCCGAGACAACGCCCGACTATTGTCTATGAATTCGACGTGGTCAACACCGTTAGTCACTTAGCCTCCCACTAAAGTCCCGTCCATAACCCTAACCCTACCTACCTAATCTGTCCACGACGAAAATCCTAGCCTAACCCTAAGCCTACCGTCTAACTTAACTGCTACTATTCTTAGCACAAAATTCGCTCACTTGCAATCTATTTTAAAAATTACTTGTGGTTTTCTCTCTCTCTCTCTCTCTCTCTCTCTCTCTCAATATTTAAAAAGCAGCATCTTTGGCTTTGTCCTTTCTTTTTGGAAAACAAAGACACATATAGTACATACAAAGACAACTAGTACGTTCTATGTGCTAATCACTTTGACTAGCGGTTCGGTCAATCAAACGCGTCTAGGTATTTCGTCATAATCAGGGTCAGGGTTGAAAGCAGGGAAACTCAACTCGCTACTAAGTCAAGCCAATTGCTATTAGTGAACGTTCCTGTAGTACATCAGGTGAATATAGGACAAAAACTTACGAAAGGACAGAATGACACATCGAAGCGCCACAAATACGTAGAAGACCATAGGTAACCATCACCTGCAGAGTTCAAGAAAAAAGCTCCTTCAAGTTTTTACTTAATCTGAATACTTTGCGGAGTTATAACGATAAGGGAAATTTTCGAAGCATAAAATTCTACTGTTGTTTACCTCAGCCGTTTGCATATCGTCCGGGTGAAATCTTCAGAAGCACATTCCCAAGTAATGAAAGCTAAGTTTAAGAGTCGCGTGCAGGAATTTTTCTTTTTTTATCATAATGTTCCAATAAAAATCAACCACTGCATGAAATTTTCCCATGAAATTAAAGTCTAGTATTCTAAGTCAAATGTACGTTGATTCACCAATTCTCCAAGCTGCCTTTTGTTCTATTAGATATTGACGTTTGGTTGATAATGTCGGTCATTAAACCCCATATGATTGAGATAAATTTCACCGAGAAAACATTGCACGAGAGTAAATAAAGTTAAATAACTTCTATTAGCAAACAAAGCCCCTTCTTCCTTGGAGGTTTTCTGTTGAACCGAGGTGGACGGCCTCGTTAGCATACGCTCAGAACAACTATCACGAAATATAAAGTTTTACGTGTTATTACGTTCTATTAAAGAGCTTTTTGAAAGGCACGGTGCGATAGAAAAATTAAATTAATCCAGGCAGCGTTTAAGATTTTTCTTATTGGGTCAAATACGTTGAGAGGAGGTGTAGAAAATATAAGAATGATTGAATTGACCGTCGATGGCAAAAGCAATGATGCTGATATGAAAGTGCTACTTCAGTGGGTTTTACAACCAAAATAATACGATCTGCATAATATGTAAGCTTAAGAAGATCGGAGTTAAGCAAAAGGCTCTTACTTGAATCCATTTTAAGTCGATAACAACCAATTGCCATGCCAGTTCTGGTGGTTCAGCGATACCACACCCTGTCATATCCAGCATCACAGCCAATAATCCGAAATTCCATACGTTTCACAACCCACAAATAATTATGACCATCTTCTGACGGAGAAAATTTGTCATTCCGTTGATACCACAGGTATTCGAGCGATATGGTTTATAGGAAACCACAGAGGTTCTTTGTGCCTACCTGTTAATAAAAGGCATGCCCGAGATTAATAATTTTTTGGGATCACCTCCTGACTGTCTGTTAATTCCTGAATCACGCGCGTCGTCCCCAGGCGCATTAGATCGATATCGGTTTGAAACCTCAACGCATGAACGGAATGAACCCTGAATCGTATCTAAAGCCGAGTAAAAACTATGTCCAAGCTGGGAAGCAAATCAAACCGACAGAAAACCTCTCTGAAATGCTTTAGTTTATTCGAAATTATAAAAAATTGCGTTTGTGACTAGAATTGTTAAAAAATAGACGTAAATTTGAAACTTGAGTCTACTCGAATCGAACAGTGTTACTCTAATTGTGTGTACTTTCCACCATCTTCAGTAGTGAGTTTGTGTTAGACTAGGCTTAAGATTCTTCGTTTGCAGTGTACCCAACATGTAGTCTGGTCTTGTCCGATTATTGGGGTTTAGATAGTCACAAAACCCACCATGTGGAATGTTGAAACGCTTGTTAAAGGCAAAAAAGTCCAGATTACGGCCAAGAAATAGGTTCATCACAACGCAGACATCAGAAATTTCTCAATTTAAGCGATTAAAGAATGTAACTTTATTTAATCTACATTTTAGGTCTGCGATATGACCAACCTGTAGTTTGATCATGTTCTATCAAAAATTTTGGACTATCACAAAACCTACCATATGGTGGAATGTTGAAACACTTAAAAGACAAAAAGTCCAGAAACGACCATATAATGGAGTCGTCAGAAATCGTTCAATTTAAATGATTAAAATATGTAACTTTACTAAACTGTTGGTTTTATGTCTGCGACGTAATGGACCTGTAGGATTTCGCTAGTTTGGTCTGCTACGAAATTAAAAAAGATGGTGGTATGCTGAAACGCCTCTTTCGGACAAAAAGGCCAGAAATGACCAAGCCATAGGTGCGAAGTGATGAACTTGTAGTTCGGCCGGTTCCTGGTCAGCCTGCCTGACCTCCCTAGTTTGATCTATTACCGTCAAATCCACTATTAAGACGGCGAAAAGAAGAAACGTGTCTAACAGACTGAAGCGATCCGACTTCCAAACGCTCCGTTTCAGCCAATCGCCATTCTCAATGGATAGGATTGTAAGCAGGGAGAAACAAAAACGACGATCCACCAAATTGCTAGCCTATCACCCCAAAAACGTCAAAAAGGAATATTTCAATTCTTCGTCTGAACACGTCGCAATTTATATCGAGATAAGCAATTTTTTGGCGTTCTAAATTATTTAGAACCCCTGGAAAAATATTTCTAGGCCGTTCGCATATCGCCCGGGAGAAATCTTTAAAATTGAGATTGTTTTTTGAGGTCTGCTGTAATAAACATGTAGTTTGATCGTTTCCAATCACCACAATCTGCCTGTCTCGCAGTTTATGTTCATCAAACGCTAATGCATTCCGCCATCTTCACTGATCATGGTTTTAAGCAGGGAGGGGCACAAACCTAAAACTAACAGATGCAAATTGTTATTGCCGAACAGTTCGATCGAATTAAGCGTGGCAGTTTTTGATGTAGCATGCAGTATGGTGTACCTGCAGTTTGGTCGTTTTTGTTCATCCTGGTCAACATATCCTCACTATTTTGATCTGTTACCGACAACAACCCACCACTGGGGTCACTAGTATCGCGCTGTTTTGGTTAATCACATCTTCAGTGGTCAGGGTTGTAAGTAAGGAGAGGCACAAACCAACCATTAACAATTGCTACTGCCGAACTTTCCGACAGAATTTCACCGTCTTCAATAATAAACTGAAAAAAAGGCAAAATAGCACATCGAAACGGTCTGACAGAGAGAAAAACCACTAGTCACCATCACTTTAACCATCAAACGAAAAAATATACTAAGTTCCGGATAGCATAAGAAGAATGGTTTGGCCTAAGTTCATAACCTCTGATGGCCAAAACAGCGAGATAGGCCACAATGTTTACAAATCAAGCTACAAGTTGTAAAGACTCCCAGTTTGTTCTCAGGAATGGAATGTTCCTTTCTCCCAAATAAATCACGTTATACATTTTTTGTGTAAAATTTGTATAATTTGGTAGTTACCGATTGTTTCGGTTATCGTAGCTAGGTTAATCTGTTATGGAACATTTCGGTAAATCGCCATCTTCAGCGTAGCCTTAGTCTTTACTATTGATTTGAAGAGAATATTGAGTTGTGGAAATGACTGAAGTGCCAAAATGGTTTGAAACGGCCAAAGTACCGAAGAAAAAAATTTTAATTATGACTTTCACTAACAGAACATGTTTTCCTGAACCTGTCATTCAAGCACAAAAAGCCGAATCGGGTATCAAACCAAAAATAGCGAGTACAGGCGAGCCAGAATGATTGGAAAGCTGAAGAATCACAATTTAATTTATTAGAACATATGACTTATTTTTACGATCAGTTGTGCTTTATTTTAAACTTAACGGTAACAATCGTAAAATATTTCAGAAGCTTTATCCATTAAATTTGGTTCAGGGATGATCCTATTTCTATCTGCGGCCCCGGTGAATGAATTTCAATAAATTTTCTAATGATTTTACTTTTAAATAAATTAAATAAAATTTTAAATTGTCATGAATCGGGTCATTTTATAAGTCGTATACCGTAAAAGTGTAACCAGTTTCGAGTTAACGGTAAACTCGTCTTTTGAGGTATACACCCGGCTGTTAAGGTTTGAATTTTTAAAAAGAATCCAAGCCCTTTTGCAATCGATATTAAGCGGTCGGGCTTAAAATGCGACAAATTTTTGTCCAACGTGGGTGAATCCACGTAAGGCATGCACATGACCCAGTTGGGCCAAATTCTAAATAACCGATGGACTAGTTTTTAATATTTACAAATTGATATCAGAGGTGAATGGAATAATAAAATTATTCATAAGTCTTTAGTGTATTCCTGCGCGCGCATTTATGGACATTTATTTTGCCCATCACTCAAACTATCAAATGTCTCGTTTCTTTTCATATCTTTCGTTTATTTTTATATTTATAGCTGAGCATGCTTTTCATTCAAATAGCCAAAACAATCCATGGTGGTAAAGTTTATTAAGTATGAGTAACGTTTCGAGAAGGAAGGAGAGTTGTTTTGACTTTCAGCATGGTTCAAATGCTGGCCTTATCGATCCCGCGGGGTATGCCACAGGTGATTCATGGTTTCAACTACTCTGTTAATTCCCAGCAGAAACAGTTGTTAATCGAGATTAAATGAACTTCAAACCTGGACGACAATTTTTCTTTCTTTTTTAAAAATAATTCCAATTTTGTTTTCAAAACCATTGTTAGGATGGATCCATTAGGTGTGGAACGCTGTTGAAAGCGGGATGGAATCAGTTCGTTGAATGAATGTCGTAAATAGTGAGGTCAGTAACGTAGTAAGGAGCTAAATTGTGTGAAGACGTTTTGAGGATGTTTGGTATTAGGTTTGCTGAAAAGAAGCGGTCATGTATTTTATATACGGGTTGAATTTTGACAGTCAAAACAGATTTCAGTCCTGAGTTTTCTATTAATTATTGTTTCCTAAGCCGTTTGTGGATAATTTAAGTCTGCTGTTTATTGTTTAGTAACTGACTTGCAACAGTCCTTCAACACAAACTCCCAGGACGAGTAAGAAACCAACGATTAACCACACCAGGCATTTGAACACTAACAACACAGATCCATAACAATCAGTGTCAGATTGTCAAACGTGACATTTAGCAGATCAATATAAAATCGTTGCGGGTCGTCCAATTGAAGTCAATTGAGCTTCAGAACCGTAAACAATAAGATTTTTTATTACCTAAAAAGAAACTTACTGGACCAGGACTATAAAGGAGCACGTTTGACCAACCGCCCCGGAGATTGAACACAATGAACCTAAAACCATGACAAACAGTGGCAAATTATCAGAAACGAGACTTAACAGGTTAATTAAAACAGTTGTGTTCAGAATTGAGGCAGAATAAAATAGAATGGAAATAAAATTTATATATTTTTTTTATTATTAAATGAACATCCAATGCGAATAAGAAGGCTTAACTAATCACACGAGGCATATGAACAGTAGTGACCTAGACCCGTGACAACCAGTCTCAAATTGTCAAATATGACATTTAGCAGGTCATTAGAAAATAGGGTTCATTAAGCCATGGTGAATTTCACAACTGTAAAATTGGATTTTTTATTAATTCATAGAAAACGTAAACACCCGAGGCGAATAAGAAACCGTTTTGAATAAAACTCACAAGGCATTTGAATACTAGCACCTAGCCAGTGTCAAATTATGAAACGTATCATTTAACAGGTCAATGAAAAGACGTCTTCAGAATTTAGCCCTCTCTGATTTCAGAACTGTATACGATAAGATTCTTTCTTAACTAAAAAATAATTTAAACAATCACGAATACTACTACATGTCTTTATTCTTCAATATGTACGAAGTTTACAATTCGGCAATATATCTTACAAAACAAGAAAAATATGCCTCGTGGTTTAAAACCGTCTGAGCCAGTCTAGCAGATAAACTCACATGACTAAAATCTCTCTTCTGAGTATTTACAAGTACTATTAACATTAACAAAAAATATATACTTTCTTCAAAAATTTCAGTAATGTAATGATATAACATAATTGAATAATAACAGCTTAAATATAATTATAATTGCAAATCACTTATTTTTTATGATTACCTATAATGAACATAACCAGTAAAATAAACTACTACAATAAAGTAACTGGAGATAATAAAAGTAAATAATTATGAGGTACATTATATAGTAAAAGATACAGTACCAAAAAACAAAACAAGTCGGAACTGCAATAATAACAAATCTTTATTTGCAAGAATGTACATATAAAAATGTATCTTAAAAAAAAAAACCCATGTCATACTTAATGAAAAATTATAACATTCCTTAGTCTTTATATTCTAAACACACACACAAAACAAACAAACATTTGAGAAAGAATTACTACAGATTCATTACTTTAAATTCACCGTGTAATTTTTTCGTGTTATGTTTATTCGGTTTACGTGTAGAATAATTTTATAGAGTGAGTTTATAGTTACATCCAGTGTCTTACTGTAGTATTAATTTGTACCCTCCCAATAAACAATACCATAGGCTAGGGCTTCCCGAACTCTCAGCCTGTGAACCCCTATCACAGAACAAAATCCCAGGCGAGCCCCTTTCATTCAACTCTTGTATTTAAAATGAGATACTTATTGAATGTAGTAAATTAATGTTGTATAAATTATGAAGTCCGTTTCCACCTAAGTGATAGAAAAGGATATCGCTAAGAAAGCAAAACATTAGATTGACATTGTTTACTTTTAATACAAATTCCGAAACACAAAACTCAAATTGGACAAACGAATCAATAATTATATAAAACTCGAGCCAATTTCAAAAGTAATAATTTGGACATTAATGTTTTAATGGGAAGAGTGAGTTTGTTTTAGCCTGCCCAATTTTATCATGTTAGTTTTAACTTTTGATAGCTGGAGACGGATATCGGGTTCAGCTTCGGCGTTTAGTTTTGGCGGTTGTATAGGTAGAAAATCCGGATTCGCGTAGGTAATTTGTGGCAAATGAAGGAACACGTTTTGCTTTTTCAACAAGTGGTTGAAAAATTTTATTGTCCAGTCGGAGTCAAATTTTAAATTAATGTCATCATCATTCGTATTCACTTGAGGTTGGCTTTGTTGAAAGTGAAAACGGTTTGACCACCCAAGTCTTGCAGCAGTGTATCTCGTGCGACTGGGAAGTAGTCCTCAAAAGACATCTCGAAACATCAAAGGTGTTCACATATTTCACCAATCAACGTGTTTGCATGCTCCAGTTTGTTTTCTTTTAAAAAATCATTTCAAAACAGGAAAACATTCCACCTCATCATTCTTACAGCTTCACTCAATTCTGAATTGTTCTTTTGAAGGAGCGAACGTAGTCATTAGCATCGAAAGTTTGATACTCTTCTCTTGCAAAAAACTCAATTCATTCTTTTCATGAAAATAACTGATAAATACGACAGTATATATTGCCGTTTATCATCACTGAAAATTTTCGCCAATTTGACATTGTGATCCATCAACAAGATGAGGACGTAATTCCTGTAATCTTGAGACAGCCACACTTCACTTCTGTAAGGGAATGAAGGCTTCCCATATCGTCACATAGTATTGTAAAAAGTCCTGACTTCAATGGTCGCGACTTGATATAATTAACAATTTGAACTGACTCATCCAAGACTTGCTTAAAAGAGGTGCTCACATTGGTTTCATAGTCTGATGCAAAATAAAAACTTTCGTTTTCAGTACTCCGCGGACCACAGTTTGCGAAGGCCCGCCATAGGCAACTTGAACAAGAGAAATATAAACTTTGCCAAAATGAACAGGGTTATTTGTAATTTATTCTTAATCCATTAATTATTTTAATTAAATTAACCGATATATTCTTGGTAGTTGGATCAAGCAAAATAGAAAATAAACAAGAAGCAAACATTTGTTAATCCCTATTTTAATTAAGAATAGTAAACATGAAGATTACTTATTTTGTTAACAAACACATTTTGCCGTCTTTTCTCAATTTTAATCCAGTTGTATTCCCTTTAACCATGGAGAGACAATCTTGAATCAGAAGTAGGCAATATTATAGTGAAAATGAATCATCGAGGTCAGCGACAAGTGGATATCACATACGGGTTTGGCGTTTCTCAGAGCGCCGTCTCCTTGGCTTTAGCCCTATTCCGAGAGACAGGAGGACTAAGGAGTCCTTAGTGGATCTTAACGCATTATGATGATAAGGGAGCACAGAAATATGCCATTCCAGCAAAACCGAACTCTTTCCATAGATTGGTAATCGTTTGTGGGAAGTTGGCTTCACATCGTATTCCCCTTTGAGACGACCTGCAGCAACAGCCCGCCACCAACTCATGGTGCCGCAAGCGACTAGAAGAAAACGCCAATTGAAAGGCGGTTATTTTGTAATTACTGTTGAGTCGCGTTTTTGTCTGGGTTCCAGTTCCTTATGCTTTACAGAACGAAACGCGCCTCGTAAGTATAACAATCCAATTGGTGTGCTTTTCTAGTCTGTTGAAGCAGCATGAGTTGCTGGTGGCGGGCTGTTGTTGCAGTTCGTCTCAAAGGGAATACGATGTGAGGCCAACTTCCCACAAACGATTGGCCTTGACAAAACATCTAGTACTTATTTAGGATCTGACGGGCACAATGGAAAGAGTCTTGCAGAAATGACCAGATATTTCTGTCCTCCCTTACCGTCGTAATGAGCCGAGATTCACTATTAGACCTATCGGCGCTTTCGGTCTCTCTTCTCTCTCAGTTCTTCAAGACTATCAGAATGAGACTAAAACCCATAAAGTACGTCCTCAGAAAACCAATTTGCCTTGCGATATCCACTTGCCGGTGATATCGTTGACTCATTCTCATAATAATATTTCGAACTTCCAGTTCAAAATTATGTCTTCCCATGGTTAAAGACGATAAAACTATATTGTTTTTAGAAAATGAGTAATTTTCATGTTTAATGTTCTTAAATAAATACTTTAGTAAAAATAGAATTAATATCCGTTTGTTTTTGGTTTGTATTTTCTGTTTTGTTTTCTCCACCCAACAAGAAGATACCGGTTAATTCAATTTAAAAAAGTCAATAGAATAAGAATAAATTACATATATACCTATTCATTTTTGCGCAGTTTATATTGTTCTTAATAATTCGATTTCCATCGTTATATAAAATTTTAAATTTCTTCAACAGCTTTCTCAGACGAGAGACTAAAGAATGAATATTATATTTTATTTCAATTAACTGTTCTTTTTGATTATGGTCTTAGCTGAGATGAAAAAATGTCACGAGCGGGATTCGAACCCACGACCTACGGCTGCATCGAAGTCACGATAGCTCAAGTCGTTAGAGCAGCAGTGTAATTAGCCGAAGTTCGTGGGTTGGAATCCTGCTCGTGACATTAGCTTTTTCATCTGAACCAAGACCTTATATAAGAAGAATAATTAATTAAAATAGTCATTTAGACCACTAAACATAAATTAATTATATTGTACATTATTAAATTTCAAATTTGAGTCCAATGTCATACCAATAAGTCTAACACTGCAAGCAAAAAAGATAGGCAGGCAAGAACATAATCATCACAAATATAAAAAATCAATTTTAAATTAGTATTTATTAATGAAAAGTGTAATATATTACACTTAAAGAAACACTTTAGAATAGAAGAATTTAAACACTAATAACCTAAAACCTTTGTCAAATTGTCATAAACCATGTCAGAAATGGTGGTTCGAAAAGTGTTTCTTATTCTTTATTGTTAATTAATAATTGCAAGACAAATCAGCAATTAAAATAGAAATAAACGGATTAACTTTTTTCAATTCATTGACGGGCATTTCTTCATTCCTTTAACAAAACTTTTTCGGTCAAAACTTCAAATTCGAATTTGTAAAGTTTGTATTACAGTTAATTAAATAAATTACTCGAGGTGGAGAGAGTTGGCAGATGTCATTGTATTGCGCGAGTGCGGAAGATGACGTCGCCATAAACAAGGAAGCTGTAACGAGGCAAATCAATAGATTCGGCTTAACGTTAAAACTCGACGAGATTAAAACATCTCGACTGGATCCAACCGTTTAGACAAAAATTGATGGATTAACACTTTTTTTCGTAGAAAAATTCCATAGAAATACATTGTTGTTTAAGTCGAATCCGAGGAGGTTGGCGGAAGGCAGGTTAAGTTGGATGAACTTTTCAAAGATTTGAAAATAATCGAAATTTTTAACAAAAAGAAATGAAAATCATTAAGCGTCTAATTTTTCTTCTTATCCTACCGGTAATAAACCTTTATTAAACGGAACTTTATTAAAAAGGAACTCAATTTCCAGGGGGGTTTTCGCTAACGAAAAGTCGATCATTTTCAAACATTAAAAAGCGTTGAAATTTATTGATCCTAGACAGTCAAGAGTTAACGAAAGGGAGGTTTGGACAATCCAGGTTAACATTTCTCATAATATCGGGTTGAAAATAGGGTACAGCTTGACTTTCAGGCCTAAACACTTCCTAATTCAATTTTTAACATTCCTCTAAATAACCCTAACTCGAAATAAAGCTAATTTTCTTGAGGAGCTATGAAATCTAAATTTAACCCTTGTCTAAACAAGGGAAACTGAAAAAAAAGAAAAATATTTTATCCTAATAAACAATAAAGATTATTTGTTTACCCTTTGCGGGTCTAATAAGGAAAAATAATAGATAAAGAAACGTTCAAAGACGAAATAATATTTAATTAATACAAGCTATATTATATATTTCATTGGTGGGGGTTGATATTATTGATCCTTTTGATATCAGCACATAATGACAGAATGTTAATTGATCAGGTTGATAACCGTCCAAAAGAAAAGCGCACAAGTATTCTGTCCGAGGTGAAGGTTTTTGTTTTTCGATTTGTTTTATCATAAAGTTGTGTTTTTTGTTGTTGTTTTTTTGTATGGTCATGGTTTGTTTGTTTTTAAGTAGTTCGGTTGGAAAATATTATTTAAATTGATTTTCATGAAGATTTTTTCTTTTTGTTAAACGTTGGAAGAAATGGTGAAAACTCATTAATGAAACGGTCTGAATTAAACACTTTTTTTTTTCTCTCAGCGATATCCCACATGTTGAGATATAATTTCGTCAAATTGAAAGATCGGTTAAAAAGCTTGATGAAATTATTGATCCTTCCCAGATAGGCCTTTATTTGGTTGGCGAGAGGTTGAAACGGACCAGGTTAAGAATATTTATCAATAAGAACAAGGCTTAAAACGACTCAGTCCTAGTCCTTTGTATTATGTAAAGTTTTTGAATAAAAAGGGCCTTTTAAAGGTGGAAAGCTTTTTTTTTTTAATTTGATTAGAGGGAGATTGTCATCTGTCATATAGGCAATCAAGAGGGGGGGAAGAAATATCCCTTTTTCTTTAATGGGTTATTGTTGTGCTTTATAGGGTCTGGAAGTAAGGGAAAAATGACAAAAGGCTGAAAAAGCTTAGTTGTAAATTTTTTGAAATCGATAGGATAATTGTGTCGGCTCACCTGCGCATAGCCATTTCTTTGTATCGGGATCGCCGTTGGTGGGATAGTCGATTTTCACGTTGTCCGTCAGATGAGGGCATTCCATCCTACGAGGTGTAGCCAGGCGAGGGCGTTTATCGCTCGGTTCGGCGGCGAATTGAAAAGGCCCGGCGTCCGCTCGGCGTTGAACGGGCGAAGGCGAGCGGGCGGAGCGGCTGCCTCGAAAAACGACGTCTGCCAATGGCACTGGCACTGCCGCTGGCGGTGGCGCTGGCACTGGCACACGGACGGCGCTCCCACTCCTCCTCCCGGAGCCTCCTCCGCGCACTCTTCTCCGATTGGGCGAACGGTCTCCCCCGCCTTTTTTCGAATTCTAACGACCCCGACAGCCTTTTTGCATTTGGCCAGGGCCTTGAAATTGGTATTTTTTTATAATAAAAAACAGAGGGTTAACATTGAAAACAAGAAAAAAACAAAACACTATTTTTATAACAAATTGACAAATGGTTTAAAAAAAGTATGTTCTTTATTTAAACATAAGTTGCAACAAGTATTAAACTACTGTTCATCACAAAAATTTAACAGTTTTAATTTTTTCTATTGAGTAATAAAACAAAAACTGCTGAAAGTACAATAAATTACATAGGTAACGATAATTCAACCTAAAATAAAATAAAAATACTGGTGCAGGCTGGTAAAAAACAGACTGTTAGTGTCACAGCTATCCCACCAGCTCTGACAGTCACGAGCCCTCTATGTTTCATGTATTGATGATTGCTGGAAAGAGGAAAGTAGTTATACATGGGGGATTCGAGGTTAGTGTAGAATTGGTGGATTTTAAAACTATTTAAAAATTTATTTGGAAATGGTGCAATACGGTCTTGTGTGATATAGGTTTAGAAAAACATTTTCTTTTCTTTATTGTGCCAACGGAGCCTGGAATTTACAAACATTGTTTGATTTATATAAATACATATAAATTTCAGGTTTATTCCAAGTTTTTGTATAAATATATAATCCAAAAAAAACATCTTACTAACACCCGCAGCATACTTTCGAATTCCAGGTCCTAGAGATGATCTCAATGAAGATCGAAACGTAGCACAATCAAGAAAATATTTTTCTAAACCTACATTACACAAGAACGCATCTAACGGTCTACAAATAATAATTAACGGTCACTAAATACTGCACAGTTTATTTAAATAAGATCATTTAAGTCGGTATGGGTATGAGGTTAGAAATAAATCATTTAGGTAGGTCGTGACGACGGATCCGACGTATTCGTGATCGTAAGGTCGGGATTCTGTGGAACTTAGAAGTCTGATTGAATTCCGTAGTGCTATGTCGTATAAAGAGTAAAAGTTTTGAGTTTCAGAGGATTTTGTTGTCAGGGGAGCGTTTATATCTATTGGATAGTAGTCTTGTACTTAATCTGTCCTTGCACTGCTATGCTTGTGGATCGGGTTTGGGATTCCAAGTGAGTCGTACTACGGCCCTAAGAAACTGTTGAAGTTTTCAGTGATTAGGTAATATTAGATTGAATGTTAGTTATGCGACGGTGGTGAAGATTATATTTTTCAGATTGCGGTGTTTAACTTTATTTTTTTGAACTATGCGTAATTTTTTGAACAATCATTCTCTGTAAATTATTAATTTGTGCACTGTTTTTATTACCCAAAAAATATATGGAGTTATACTAGTCCCTAGCGCTTGTTTATGTGACTCTAAAATGCAAGACTATTCTTATAGCCAAACTTGCATTTAGCACAATTGAAGAATTTCCGCTAGGGGAAAAAATAGGGTCCGTCTAGTCTAGCTTTATTCCTTTAGTCTTTAACCTGATGACGTGTCATTGAGACCACATGTTAGGTTAAGCCTTAAAGGGAGGTTCTTGAAACTTACCTAGCCAGCTGGAAGACGTGTTAGCACGTAAATAGGCCCCTTTGGAACAGATAGTTTTTGATTTTTTTTTTGGTTGCCATGCGATTCAGGTTTGTTTCTTTTGACTTGAACGGGATAATCCTTCAACCGGCCCGTTCCGTCGGCGAGATATACTCCATTGCGGCTTCCAAGTACAGGGTCGAAGCTGACCCGGAGGTCCTCGACTCGAATTTCCGTAAAAGCATGAAAGAAATGAGCAATGCTTACAAGAACTTCGGCAGCGGTTCCATCGGCTGGGAGTCTTGGTGGAGAAAGGTCGTCCGTCAAACCTTCTCGGCGTCCCTGACACCTAGTGAATTTGACAAAATACCATTCGAACCTTTTGCACAGTCCATGTTGAAACTGTTTGAGACGAAACAGGCTTGGAAGCTGTGCGATGGTGCAAGGGAGATCCTTGAAAGTCTGAAATCCAATAGCGTTTTAGTCGGAGCCATCACCAACAGCGATCCGAGAGTGGATCACATTTTAGAGGATTTTGGACTTAGGTGGCACTTCCATTTCATCATCAACTCGTATGATGCTGGAACAAAAAAGCCAGACCGGGCCATCTTTGAAATGGCAGAAAAATACTTCGAAGAACAAGCCGGCCAATTCCAAAAGAAAGATACAGTGCATATCGGGGACTCTGTTACAAAAGATTACGAAGGAGCCAAAGGCGTAGGGTGGAATGCTCTGATAGTTTCACAAAAAATTGAATCATTACCAGAAGAAATACGTAAATGGGCTTTCAAAGATCTATTTGAGGTACACCAATATTTGAAAACATAATTATTCACCTATTAGTTTCCCCAACTTCAAAAACATTTTCAAAATCAACACATCCCAAAAACAAAACAATGATTCATAATCAATTCGTATTTTTAAAGAAAAGAACAATTTTTATTCTTTACAGTGAAATACTCACATGAGCGAATGTGTTCAGATCATGCAAGGAATTTCTTTCGTTATGAAAGATGCCATCCAATTCACGGTTTGTTGTTTTTCCCACCAGCCTGTTTTATCATGACATCCCTCCATTGACATTAAATACGTTTCATTCGGCCTACGATAAATATATAGTAAATAAATTTTCATGTTTGTAATTTTTTAAAGATATTTTCTACCAGTCCCATTTCCAATATAGTTTATATTCTGACCTTACCCGTTGAAACAAACATTTTTTTTAAGTGGGGTAATTAATTTTATTTTACTGACTGAGGTTTGTAAGTAAAATTTTTATTAATACCAGAGCTAATTGTGCCATTAGTTCGCAGTGAAATAAAAGGGGTTAAAATAAAAAAAGCAATACTGTTGTAAAGAATTTGGTATTGTTCAAAAAAACAATAATTAAATATATAAAAAAAATTTATTGACGCCTGCCATAAGGTTGGTTGGCAGGTTGTGTAAGCTGAAGTCCAGCAATATTGTTGAAATCCTAAAAAATAATAAAATTTATTTTAGCATATATTATTACTACTATTAGTACTGATTACTACAATTAATTACACATACCAGCATCTTTAACATTTCCTTGGTTTCTGGATCGACTTCGATGACATCCTGTTCAAGAGCAGATACATCTGGAACGTAGTTGTCTCTTCTCTCCCTTTCTTCTTCCTGGAGTTTGATTGAGATACCACGGACTTGTGAGTGCCTCAATCGCTTCATCAAGTGAGTGACGAACCTAAAATTAACTACATTAGTTAAATCACGCTTAGTAGTGAACTACACATGTAAAACGTGTCAAAAACCAAAACATTTAGGCTTAGGATCTACTCAAAAGTAACTGATCAGTGAGACAAGTTACTAACGAGTCCTTTAATTTCTGAAGATACTAACACTTATAACATTAATGATTGGTTCCAAGCAAATTACTGCTACTCGTTCTGCTCAGTTGTACGTTTAAAGATCCACATAATATATATTCATGGAATACATTGAAAAATGTCCGACATCAATTAACTTTCTTTAGACACATATAATAAAAGGCTCCAAATGTAGCATTATTACTAAAAATTTATAGTGTATTGCTGCTAATAACACTTTGTGACTAGAACCATCTTTTCCAAAAAACGGTTCCTTTCCTGCGAGCAAATATGTTAAAATACTGACATACTCAAAATTTGGTGAATGTGGCTCTTGAACTTCTTGCCCTGGCTTCCATAGACCAGGGATTATAACATGTAATAAACATGATTTGGTGGTTACTGGTAATCTTGGACACAACTGAATTTCCTCCCGTCAAAGAATTATAACAACCAATCTAGTGAATTTTAATGTAATTTGAAGGCTCATGCAATAGTGAACACTTAAAAACTGCAATACTTGCTAGACTATGTGTTCCTTAGACTTTTAGCCAGATTGTATTCTCTTCACATAATCTTTCGTGTGGAAATAGAAAATGAGGCTTGGTGAAGTTAATTTTTTGTGAGTGTGTTGTGAATCTAGTGACCTAGTTAAACTATGCTGACGCTTCTAATCAAGTTGCATACACACTAAGCAAATCTCAGCCAAGCCAGAATATATCAGGCTGAACATGGTTGCGTACACATTGACCGTCCTTAGCTAATCAACCCAGGGGTTGAGGCTAAGGGAGTCGGCCATGTGGACTCATAGTCAATATCAATCAACCCTTTTCATGTTACAAGACTGAACCTCAACCAAGGATAACCACTTTGTTGGCTCTGGTTCGTGTCCTGTATACACTAAGCAAATCACAGCCAGAGTTGTTTTTGTCTTTCGTTGGTTGAAGTTGGCTTAGTGTGTATGCACTTAAGAATACCGAATCCTATTCCTGATTGGTGTTCATATATGAGAAATTTTATGTTAAAGCAATGGAGCATAGTTGTCAAAGAAGCATTATCATAACCATATCATTTACTCAACAGTTTCAAAAAGTTATAGACTGGTATATTTTTCATTAGTTGCAGTATGTTACATATTTTTATTACTTGATTATTCAGAAATTATGAGATGCGGTCTGGTGTGATGTAGGTTTCAGAAAAACATTTTCTTTATTGTATCAACGTTACGATCTTAAATTGTGATAATCTTCATGGCTTAGTGTTATACAGAAGACAAACATTGAGCCCTGAAGATGATCTCAATAAAGATGGCACGATAAAGAAAATTTTTTTCTCAGAAACCTACATCACACCAAACCGCATCTCATGATTTCTGAATAACTATCAACTAACGGTCACTACTCACCACAGATATTTTTATGTTGAAAATCATGTTTTCATATTATAAAATTCTCCCTTGCATACAAAATGTTTAAAACTAGATATAAAATAAAATGAAAAGTACTGACGTAAAATTTAATAAAATGTATGGTAAAAATTCAGTGTTGAAAATCTTGGACATAAAACAAATCAATTGGTTGATTTTTAAAATGATACCAATTTACAATAAATTACAGGCGGGACTCCAGATTAAATTGCAGCCTGGGGTCAGAACTCGTCTTAACGATCTAATCACCAGGCAGGTTCTGGGTGTTGCAATCAACTAGGCCAATTCAGTACCCGTCATATGCAGCCCCTAGATCCAAACTAATTCACATTTATGCATACCATTCGCTCAATTTGGATTTATTATCCTTCTTATAGCCAACCGAATAAAGAGAATTTTAATGCGATTTTAAGGCTCATGTTGTAGGAAGTATACAACGCTTACCCAGCTATCTTGTTCCTGAGACTTTTGGTCGGAATGATGGCAATCTCTTCACATATCCTTTTATTTGTGTGGAAATCGAGAGTGAGTTTGGTGTAGTATTTCTCGATGATGACCCTCGAGGCTTTTTTGATGGTCTTCGTCCTGACACGACCCTAAAACACACCAACTTTCACCAAAAACGCAAAACAGTACAAAAAAATCTTTTAAACCACACATTTCAGACACTTCATGCATTGTAATAATTAAATTTAAGAGAGAAACGTTAAAATATATCTGATTTTTTAACGTAAAATTCGGTATGGAGTAACCTCAAAATCAAACCGCACCCAGACGAAATCGTCTTCTGGCTTTATAAAAAACGAAGAAAGTATGATTCGTAGACTTGAAATATTTTGATTCTGGTCTTAAATCTCTAAGTGAAAAGGCGATTTATTCGGATAAAAATCGTGTACATACCATTTTGCGGAGGCAATATCAACCGGAAAGAACACAGAACACGCACGTCTCTGGGTTGTAACTGGGGAAACCTCCGCTAGGTTTTCACCATGACTGTTTACTAGTTTTATTCATTAAATAATTTCGTTATAGTTAACCATTAATTATAAATGAAATTATTAATATATATTAATATAATTTTTTTTCTTTTGAAATTAACTGGTTGCTTTGAGTTATGATGATAAATTTTTTTATGTTGTTGAACTTTTCTGTTAGTATTCACTTTTTTAAGTTAAAACTTTTGTTTGTGATGTTTTTCTAACAATAGTTGAATTTTGAGTACAAAATAATGTACATTGTTGAAACTTTGTTTAAAATGCGCTGCGTCTTATGCGGTATATTTGAGTAGCTCCCGTTGGCGAACCTGTCTGATCAGCTGTTTTTGACTTTTGCCTTTTCCCGGATTTTTAGTCGGGTTATAGAGTGTAGTCTCAGTGTGATTTGTGGTGGTGGAAGGTGAGGTCGTCCAGTCCGTGTCCGACTTTCACTTCTGCCCGTTACACGTTTTTCCTGGCGTACGTCGAGGACGGAAGAAAATGCTGCTGAGGATAAAGAGATAACAGACGTCCTGGTCAGCAACACCGTCGAACATTCTTTCGGACGACAACTCGTAAGTCGAAAAGCGAACATTTTTTGGATTTTTTTCGAGACGAAGAATCAATTTTTTTGATGGGGGGTTATATTGTTATTCCGGTAAATTTTCTCCGTCTTGACCTTTCTTCAGAGGTTTAGCTATGTCGGACGTTTCAGGAAGACGCTTTTTTCGGTTGTGCAAGCGTGTACACAATCTCCGAGGAGTTATGCAACTTTCATTTTGAAAAAAATTGTTTTGCAAACAAAGTTCGCATGTTGGGAAAGAACTCAACCCGAGTCGTGGCATGTCACTCCATATTTTCATCAATTGGCCACCGCCAGAATTTCAAAAAACGTGCTTCGCCCTCTTCTGGGTGGTTATGGGCTGCGGGAAATTAGGGCAACAACAAACTCAAAATCAACTTTCAAAATAAAGAATCTTGCCTGGAAATTTACCAGTTTGCTAGTTAAAACACAAATTAAATATAATGTAGCAATTTGAACAACATTGAAACAATATACAATCACAAAAGGTTTTTTAAACCGTTTATACAACGTTCTGCTGGATGAACCTGTTCTTTGGTCGTTTTTGACTTGGTTACAATCGAAAACCGCTGATGATGGTAGGATGCCGAAACGAATTGTACTGATCAAAATGCCAACGATCGGCTGCCTAACACCATTGGAAACGAGCAAATTACAAAGTATAACAATTTTAATAATAATTAATCCTTAAGAAAGGGAAAAACAAGAATTTGCTAAAACCCCAAAATCATGCAAAAAACCCTTTTGCTAGTAGTTCGGTCAAATCTTTAGTTAAACTCATTTTTTCAACGTTTGATTCTGTAGTTTGATCATTTACAAGGTTTGACCTCTCACAAACAACAAACCTTACGATGATGTGGCGGGATGTCCAAAATGAATCGGACACATGTAAAGAATTTAGTAATACCAAAAAATATCGCGAAACTCTTTTTTTCTACTTTTCGTCAGTATTTTAGTAATTTTCGACTATTTTAATGTACTTGTCTTCCATGGTTTGACCTGTCACAGTCACTAAATCGCATACTGATGATGACGAGATATCCAAAACTCGTATGACAGGCGTAAAGAATTGCTACAACCTCGAAATCTTGGAAAATAATTTTGTCAACGGTTTGCATTAATTTGGTGATTGGTCTGTTTGACTTCGCTGGTTCAGTATCTGACAAAGAAAAAACAAACGCTGATGGTGGCGAGATGGGTAAAACGAATCAGAAACATGCGAAGATTTTGGTAATACCATAAAATGTCGGCAAACATCTTTCTTTAAAAATAATTTTTACCAGCATTTTAGTAAATTTCGATCTTTTTAGTGTACTTAACTACCATGGTTTGTTCTGTCACAGTCAATAATGCTAACAATGATGGTAAGACATCCAAAAAGGGTCTCATAAATGTAACGAATTATCTGAAACTTGCAAATCTTGCGAAACTCATTCCTTCAAATTTTGTTGGGAATTTCGGTCATTCTACTGCGCCTAAATTCGATGATTTGGCCTCATCCCGACAATAAACCTAACCCTATTGATGGGGAGAAATCCAAAACGTGTTCGACAGGCGTAAAGAATCTCTAAAACTTCGAAATCTTGCAAAATTCATTTTTACAATTTTTTTCATTAATTGTTAATTTCCGATCATTTTGGTCCCTTGACTTCGCTAGTTTAGTATGTGACAGACAATAAACCTAATGCTGATGATGGCGAAATGCCCAAACTGAATCGGAAACATGTAACGAATTTGGTAATACCAAATAAGTCTCGCGATACTATTTTCTACTTTTAGCCACTATTTGAATAATTTTCGACCATTCCTAGTGCACTTGTCTATCATGGTTTGGTCATATGTCCAAAAATATTAAACAAATATAAAGAATTCGCTAAAACTTCAAAATCTCGAAATTCATTTTTTCAACTTTCAATTTCGATCATTTTAATGTACTTACTCTTCCATGGTTTGACTTATCACATCCCGAACGATGATGGCGAGATTTCCAAAACGTGCATGACAATACAAAACTGCTTAACATTAAGAAAGGGGAAAAATTTGCGAAAATCCTGAGAAAAAATTATTATCATTTTTTGTTCAGTAGTTTGATGTTCTCCAGTAATTTTAGTCGCAGGTTTGTTTATTTCACAGAAAATAATATAACACTAATGATAGCCAGAGCATCATATCCAAACAACATAACCACAAAAAAACTGTTTGTTGGAAATTTTTGGATTTTGGCTTCTTTTATCTGACCCCGGTTCCTCTGTTCTTTGAAGGGTAGAAATTAAGTTTTCTTGAAATAGAAATGCAGGTCTTATTTGACGCTAGTGGTTTTCTGTGTTGAATTGGTCAGAGGTCCCAAGGTCAGTGGGTTTTACATCACCACATCAAGCGTTCTAGGAGGAGGCGCGGTGGGTCAAAGACGTTCTGACAAGGAAATCCTAGTAGTAATATCAATTGAATAAAACTAGAAAACATTTCAAAACACTTCTTTCACTTATATTTTTACAAGTTTATTAGATTAGATTTGCATTAAGTTGAAAAATAAAAATACATTTGTATTTCATGTTTAATTTTAGTTCCGACTTTACTGTGAAAAGTCAAAAATAAAATTACGTCGCTTTTTAGCTTTGAAAAAGACTCTTGTGAAAATAGATCGTTAACACGAGTGTGTAATAATATTTTTAGCAGTTAACTAGAGGAAAAAAAAACCTGTGACAAATAACGTTGCCAGAGATAGAGGGAAAACCGCAGGCTCGGATTTTTGCTAGTAAAAACAATAATATAAAACGTCTTAATTTTTGAAAAATAATTCCTCAAAAAGAAAAACCGAGTTTGGTTAAAATTGCTAATGCGGGCTGAAGAAGGTAGCGGAAGATAGCGGACTTGGCGGATCCAATCGTACTGACGATCCGATTGTTCCTTCCTGGCCGGTTTCGGCATTTTATTAATTTGTAATTTGTAACCGATCATTTTACTGTCTGACTCATTTCAGTCGGTATGTCAGACGCTATTTCGTCAAGTCTTCATCCTAAGTGTTGTGATATAAACGGGCCGAAACACAAACCAACTAATATGTGGAAAATGGTATTGTCGAATTTTGGGATAAGACAGAGCCAACACTTATAGACCAAAAGCAGCGAAGATAGGCAGACCAAAATGATCAGTAATGACAAAATTACAGGTTCATCATTTCTCAGACCACGCGAAGAATTTTCAGTTATATTAATTATCGTTTATACGACTAAGCGGTTGATCTTGACTGGCCAGTTTCGGCATTTTATTAGTGCGTATTTTCGGTCGTTGCCGATCCTTCCTGGGTTAACCTGTCAAAGGTTTCGACATTTTGTCATCCTCGGTGTTGAATTATAATCAAGTCGACGCACAAACTCACCATTAGTATTAGGAAATAAGTAATGCCTATAGTCGGGTAGGTCAAACGCAATACACTCACCATTCCTCACACTCCACGGAGAAACGATTTTATTTATTATTGTCATACTTAGCGATATTTGATCGCCCGTCAAACTGATAAACCAAATCTATCTACTGTTCAACAATACAAATTTTTAGACTACTGAACAAAGATGTAACTTTTGAAAAATATATGAAAATATTTTGTAAACTATTTCAGGAGAACATTTGCCACAGAATTAAGCTTATTGTTTATTCATTTACTTAACAGTTTCAAAAAGTTATAACTGGTATATTTTTCAGTAGGTGCAGTATATATTTTTATGTCCAAAATCATGTTTTTATATTATGAAATTTTCCCTTGGGCCTTACGCTTAAAACAAGATATAACATAAAATGAAACGTATTGACGTAAGATTTGATAAAATTTGATGGTAAAAATTCATCGTTGAAAATCTTGGACTTAAAGCATAAATCAATTGGATGATTTTTAAAATGGTACCAATCACGAGGAATGGAACTAATGGTTCTTTTAAGTTATTGTTTATTATTTATATAAGCTTAAATCTTTAACGGTTTAACTATCATTTCTCGTAGTCCACCCGCAATTCTAGGTTTTATAATTTACAATAAATTACCGGCGGGCTTCGAGATTAAACCACCTCGAGTGGCTCTGGGTGCTGCCATGAGCTGGGTCAATTCACGATCCAACACGTGCAGTTCCTAGATCCAAATTCATTCACATTCTCACTTTTGTTAAATACACCCTTTCTTATTCGAATACTATTAGGGTGGTAGAGAACTTGGGAAGTGGATCACACGTTACACCTACCTATTTTATAACGAAGATAATTGAAGGTCGATGGAGTACTCAATATTCCATTTGCACATACATGTCAATAAATACATTCACTCTCAACACACACTACGTACACAAAACTATCAATATTATATACAATAAAACAACACCATTTCCTCCAAAAATTGGACCCAGATAGCACGTTGCAGGGATTAAATAAGATTCTCATATCGGGTGGCATTCCTACACGCTCTTTATATGGAGCAAAGGAATTGCACCATTTTAAGTGGGAAACAGAGCAACCTTTCTTTAAATGCCGGACACATACTTATTGAGCTGTGAGTTCTAGTTTTATGTTTTCCATTACTTTTATATTATTGTGGATAGGATTCGAGGAAAGGAAATGTACAGAGGTGATGTAAACAATTATTAACACGGGATGACATCAACACTATTATTAGGGATGTTATTATGAGGAAAAGTGCATTTGATTAGGATCTAATCGTATT
Organism: Cimex hemipterus; assembly: GCA_039619505.1. Taxonomy (NCBI): domain Eukaryota; kingdom Metazoa; phylum Arthropoda; class Insecta; order Hemiptera; family Cimicidae; genus Cimex; species Cimex hemipterus. Next base: position 16,207,933 of record CM077114.1, on the reverse strand, counting down.
ATAATTAAAAAATATAAAAGTTGAGACAGCCAAGAAAACAAGCAGGTCCATTATGTTCAATTTTGTAATGAACAAAAACAACAACGCTTTTGTAGTCATAGTTAAAAAAAGGCTTTTCATTGGATTTTTTTAATAGAAAAGGTAGGTGGGCCGAAAATTTGATTAACTTGGAACCTTTATTATTAAATTAACATTTTCCGCCGATCTCAAGGAATATTCGAAATTGAATTGCTAAGAAGTTTAAGATGAAGGAGTAACGAAGTTTTACATAATTAAATTGTTAACGTTAAAAAGAATATTAAAAAAACTATAAAGGGAATTTGTAACAATCATATACTTTAAAAACACAACTCACTGTTTTTCGATGATCTTTTTAAATACATTGAAGTTTCTCAGGTTAAAACTTATTTTGACACCCTTACAATAAAGCCTTTGTAAGAACTAATAAGCAATATGTAATAATAGTTTTGCTTCGAAAATCCAAAGGCAACGGTGAATTGGGCCCTGTGTTCTTTAAATTCATGCTGCTATTCATCCGTGTAAAAAATGTAATAATCGTTTTCATCTTACTTTTCGAACTTTTAATGTTTTTTAAGATACAATTGATCGCATACGATATTACATTAGTGTTATTTATTGGACATTTGTTAGTCCTATCGTTAAAATCCACCAAAAAGTGTTTATAGGGTGGTGTTGATTTCTTAAGGAAATTTGAAAACATCGGTAGAAAAAAGGAGGTCGAGTCCGTGCCCTGTGCTTATTTTATAAATAATATCCAAGTGAATAACAACTTATAAGGTAAATAGGCGTAAATGGGAAGAAAGGCTCGAGACGGGAGCGGCCTCGAGAGTAAGTACGGGCACTTCGGACCTCCTCGGAACTCGTACTGGAAAAACCTAATCGCCATTTTCCAAAACAAATGTTTAAATATAACGGGAAGTCGATTTTTAAAGAATTTATGCCATTAGTCAATAACTGAAGCAGATATTTCGATTTATACTTTATAAACTCCAGTTATGAAATTATTTGTTTTTATATTATCCTTAATGAAAGTGATACTTAGTAACTTAAAAACTTGTTCTAAAACTTTTTTTATAGCACATAAAAGTTTACAAATTATAGCTCGTAGCATGTGTAAAATTATATAAAATGTAGACATGTGTCGTACAAATTTCATGACCTTTGACGAAATATTGAGTTCAGTTCAATTTTTTTAAAAATATTTGACTCCTCAAGATTGTTCTAGTTATGATTTTCAGGAGTTATAATTATCTCGTTCTTAAATTAAAAAATTATACAAAGGGATTAAAAATTGGTAAAACCTTCGCCGATTGTTAATTTTTTGTTTGTTTGAGTATATTATTGTCCATAATTACAGTTCAAGCTAAAGCTCAATTTCTGATCATGCTTTTTCCCCGGGATGTTTTAATTTGTACCGCTATTGGGTTTTTTTAAAAACTGGATAAGTAGTTTTACAACACAATAGAAATTATTTTAAAAAAGTCTGCATTAACCAAACCAACCCCCTTTTCAAATAATGTTATACTTGTCATAACCCCATCATCAGAAAGTTAGACTGGCTTACCTTGAATCCTGGTAAACATATAATTACTTGGGAATTAGCAGTTGCAAAATTTAAACAACAAGTTAGTTTTGAAATCTTTTATTATTTGTCTAAAAAAAAGGAGAAAAGCAGAAAGTATTTTGTTCACACTGCAATAGTATGTCATCGGTTGCTCGAAATTCTTTGAAAGGGATGACCTTTCTCGATTTGGCTCTAGTGTTCGATCGGGTAAACCTGGTTTGCTGTTGAAGCTACTTCCTTTCACATACCTTTTAATACTTAACTATTTTTTGCTTAAAGTTGCCTCAGAGCAATGCCAACTACAGGAATTTTGTTTCAAGTTAGCAAGAAATGAGTGAGTTTTGGGCGAGGTGAAGTGTTTTCCCTTCATCCCGTGTATTGGCGACACTGATTTTTTTGGTGCCAAACTAAAATCTCCATCTTGAAATCTTCTATCTCCAGCATGGCTCTTCACACCAGCAAATGCATTTTATATTGATTAAAAAAAATTATGTACATACAAGTTGCTTCACAGCTGTGCCAACTGTAGCGATTTTGTTTCAGCTTCGCAGGAAATCTCATGAGTTTAAGGCGGGCTCAGTATTGTTCCTGCTGTGTGTATTGGCAACACTGATTTATTTGGTGCGATTCTAAACTATCTCTAAATCCATGGGCTTCCCCCTGCGCTTTTAACAAAATTACTCAGTTCGTCTTCGTGTATGACAGCATTAGGCCATAAAGGGTTAAATCTTATCTGGCAAATCGCGACATCTCTTAAGAGACCGTCTTTTCTTCTTCTATTATCATTTCTCCTGGGCAGTGAGCTAGGGGTATACACAGCCGTCATTCCTTTTCTCCTAACAATGTTGTATGCTCTTTTGGGGATATATCATCTAATCTTCCTTCCTTACCTAGCCATAACTTCCAAATACTGTTAGTCTTGGTTTCGCAAATGGTGAATAATAATTAACGAAACTAAATCCACCACTTGACCTTTACTTTCAGTCTCTTACAGTCTATTTCAATGGACTATTTCCACCTCCGATAGGTCGTTCTAAGGACACAAGGAAGTTTTCTGAGTCTTCCATTCTCGCTCTTTTTTTGCTGCGTATACATAAAGTTATGTGATATAAAAATTGGCTTTCCAAATTTGTTTTAGCGTGGAATGTACAAAGCTCTGTTTAGAAGGCAAATTAACGAGTTATTGTGCTTTGTAGTTCGGTTATACCCAAAACGCGAATGATTTGCACGTTGACACAGAAGGTCATTCATGCAAAGAGGAAAATTACACTTGCATGTTCAAGTTGTGCGATTGTATCATGCGCCTTGATATGTTGTCGTATAGTTAGCGTAAATGGCGTATATACATACCGCTATGACCAATCTTTGACTCGAGTTAGTCTTTAGATAAGTCACGACGTAAAATCCCGAGAAAAAAATACAATCTCCCATTTTTGGGCTTTCTTACCGTTATTTATTTTGTTGTAACATTGTTTTTATCATTTTTGACAAAACAATGAAAAACGCATCATTAGTTTTTCTCTATTGCTGTACCATTTGGATCTTTATAATTTGGATTAATTACTTAACGGAATTTAAACAGAATTTTTTTGCAAGATTTGGTGATGAACTATTTTTGGACGGCGGAAAAGACGTAATTAAAAATTTGTAAACGGTAAATTCCGATGCTTTCCCCCGATAGAGATGAGTTACTACCTGTCCACCCCGGTGTTGAATTATCGCCGATAAATTTTCCACTGCTCTCAACAGGTTTTTCCTAGATTATTTTCGGGTGTCATACAAAAAAATAAATAAAAGTAAAAGGGTTGACCGAGAGCCCCGTTCGTATTTCACACTTGCTCTGCTTTACGCGGTAAAATCGTTTTTGTTTTTAAGATGTTGCAGAGCAAATAAATGTCAATATTTCCTGCTTTTGTTAACGTTTATGATAAAAAAAGTAACTTCCACTGAAAATTAAATCAATAGAAATGTAATGAATAGGAGTGCCTCGCTATTCTTATAACCCTGATATCCTTTCGTTTATTTTCCTATTTAATGGCACATTATTTTTTGATAATTGTTTTTTAAAGTTTGTTCAGCCACTTGTTTAAGGATAAAAAACCATTGAATAAGATGCCACTTTTCGCTTGCCATACGGAACCAGCTAGACTAGGTGGACCAACGTTATCGGAGCCTCAACGTTATCCCTCAAGGATAAATCTCACGATATAAATGTTAATATCTAAAAAATAAGAAAGACCGTGTAGAATGGAAGAAGAGAAGTTTCCACAAAGAGTTAGAATATTTTGTATGTGAATCCCACGTCCCATTTAAGAAATTATTTAAATCGTGTGAAATCAATAAAACGAGTAAATAGGCTTATAACAATGAAAATTTTTCTGGGATTAAATAGTCACTTATGCTGGTAGGTTTATTTTCGCTGTAAGGTCTGTGGTATGATGATCCTCCAACTTGGTGGTTTCTAGTAGTGTTACCATCCATGGACCTTTGGTCTGTCAGAAGCGTTCGGTTTCTCGACATCTTCAATTGTGTATGATCACCAATGTTACAGGTTCATGTATTGACAGAAATTTACGACAATATCGATTTGCTTCAGTTAGTGGTTAGTTTGTCTCTCTCCCTACTTATTTCCTTAATCCTCTACGAAATAAGCCGTCATTTCGAAATACGTTTGACTGACCGAAGGCCTGCGACATGCAGGCCAAATTAATCAAACCAAACTGCTATCCGTATCATCGCAAAGTCCTTAGCGGAAATCTAAGAATATATAAAATATATGGTTGTTTCATTTTGGTATGGCAGATGCGTTTAGGCTATTAGCCATCATCAATGGTGATTTAGTGAAAATGATCGGAAATGACAATGACACCTTTTCGAATGTCGTTAAGGGTCAGAGTCAGTTAAGAATGTTTAATTTTAAAGTGTTACTCCTCGAATAATGTTTGCTTTCTGGATGACGTAACATACCATTAACCAGGACTTACTTGCTGCCAAACATTCCAGAATTATTGTTTACTTTGTATCAACCATGTCTTAGATAAACTACCGAGAAATATTACATTTATGGTATTAAACAATCCGTTATAGCTCGGTTGTTGAACGTTCTTCGTCATGAATGCTTAAGCAGAAATTATCCTATCTTAGTGTTGACATTTTTAAATACTTCGTTTCACATGGTAATCATATAAGTGTTCATTTTCATCTTTAGCATGTGTTGTGTAGTTGTTAGTGTATTTACTCCACCAAAATCAAACTTGTTTTATTAATGTGTTAGATTAAGTCAAGCCTAGCTTTGTGTTCCGCGAACTGTGCTATCATCAGGAGATAATTAGTGTTTATAGTGGCTCAAGAAGTATTATCTGTTCCAGGGCGGCACTTCCTTTCACGGCCCTCCGGCAACAATAAAGTACGATGCGATTTCTACCGATATTCGCCCTCCTGGGATCATGTCTAGTCCACTCGGTCTCCCCGAGGAGAGACGGAAACACATTTTACATGAATCAGTTCGCGGTACACATCCCAGACGGAGCAGAACACGCAGACAACATCGCATCCAAGCACGGATTCTTCAATCTCGGACAGGTAAGCGAAGATTCTTTTTTGCATGTATTTGAATTATTCATAAGGAAAAGAAATATTCTCTTCGCCTTTCACAAAATTCATCCGAATCGGCCCCTGATAGAAGTCCGATTTATTTTGTTATTTTTCTTCAAAAAGAACGTGAGCCGTCTGAGAACGAAAACCGTCCAGGAATGTTATCATCCAGTGACTTCCTCATCACTTATAGAAAATGGATGAGTTAAAAAGTTTTGTTACAATACTTTGTTTTCGAGGAAGTACGTTTTTATCATGCTTATCAAACCATTACCCACATGAATAAGTTATGCTGGCTTAGATTCTCATAATGGAACGGGTTAGAATAGATTACCAAGCGAACAATAAAAACCGTCAAAGATTTAAAGAATCCCCCTCATCAATAATATCCAAATTAATAATACTACTACTAAAGGAATTTACAAGCGGGACTGCACATGCCCCCATTGTTTGATAGTTTTCGTTTTAATTTGGTATCTCTGCTGTTTTGATTTATTAGACTATGGTGCAATCTTCAGTGAGTTGTAGACATTTTTATTTCCATTTGAGTTTGCATTGCCTTTATAAAGATAACGAGGATCTTACCTAGGATCTAACTACCCTGGCACAGCCCTTTATTTATAACAAGGTTTGAATCTTATGAGAGAATGATGCTCTTCGTAGTTCATATTTTGAATAACGTCACAATCCCCAAGGATCCTTGAGCGCCTCACCAAGCTCAAAGGGCTGAAACAAGTTCTACTCTTACTCTAGACGTACTCCCGGGATCGATTGGCCATTCCATCACTCTCGAGTACGCTTTTGATTTAAATTAAATAATAATCACCCCTAGGGGAGCACATCTTTTCGGATAAACAATGACCAACAGCCTAAGTACTCATTACCGTCGAACCTCTAAGAATCCAAACCGAGTAACAAGTTAAGGCTTGGAATTTGCCTGCGCTCGTAGTTTAATCGGTCCATTCCCTGTATGTTCAGGCACGATTGGGTTCACTGATCCAACTTCGAGACTGATCGCGCACCAGCCGTGTCGACGGACGATTTCTTTGTCTTGTGGTTTAGAGAATTTCTCACATTCCTTGAGCTTATCCATTGTTTCGCACCTAAACACACTTGCAAGTATTGGGGTGGAATTCAGGAGTATTGAAGGAGGCAAAAGATGGAGGTAGCATTCACCTTTTTCTAAGGAAACCCGATTCCTTCAGGTGGTTAGAAATGTTCCCGTCATGACGCCTTCTAAATTGTCCCTAAGGGGGTTGTTGACAGACCATACCAGCGAGGATAGGAAAACCAAAACACTGAGGATTGGCAGTGATCGGAAACGACCTAAGACCCATCGTTAAAAATCTCCCCATCTATTCGTGTTTAGTTGTTGATCTAAAGAGGAAAGCGGAGTAGTTTAGATGGCTGAGGATGGCGAAATATCAAAATAGGTAGAATAGCCGTACCAAATGATTGGAAATTACGACTACAGACACTTAATTTGAGCAGGTAGATTTTTGATGAGATACTTGAACGAGTTGAAGGTCCCGTTCGATCGTCGATAGTGTTGTTGACTTAAACGAGAGAGAGGGGAAAAATCCTCGCCAGCCTCTCAGAAATTTAAACCGCGTGATGAGACGATCCAGTCAGAGGCTGTTACATAAACGGCTGAAACCAATCTAGGTCAGAGCCGCCTGGTCTCTTGCAATGTCACAAGGAAAGTGAAAGTGATTCATTTGACATTCCCGACGCGGCTTTTCCGAAGAGAGAGAGAGAGAGAGAGAGAGAGAGAGAGAGAAATTTTCTGCGGCTTCTTAGTATGTCCATGGTGTCAGTGCCAATCTAACGGAATATGTCAAAAGACTTGGCACGGTTTGTAGGTAAACCGGTCCAAATGAAGTTTTTGAAAAATTTCTAAGGTCTCATCTTAATATACTCATTATCAATTTTTCACTCAGTCGGCAATACTATACGCTCGATTATTCGTACTATGAATATTCAACAATTATTTTATAGCATTTTTTCGACTTTGACCTCCGCCTCAGAAATCAAGGATTCATTATGAACTCAGATAAAAAAAACACCTACATCTCCTTTTTCATTTACTAGTTAATATAATGATGTAAACTATTTGAAAACCTTGGATTCGAGTCACGCTCGAGGCACTCATTTTTTAACTCAATATTTTCCATAAAAAATAATAAATCAATTAAAATGTAAATTATTTTTCGTGAATATACGATTATCGATCATTTTTAATACGTAACATTCGGAGATTATATAAATTTTGGTGTACAAAAGTATATTGTTTTTTAATGTAAAAGACAAAGGAAAACATGTTAAAAATTGATAACCGTTTGATTGATTTTCTTTTTGTTTTTTTGTTCTTTTTTTCATTTCCAGTTCCAATTTTTAATTTAAATTTTTTTCCGCCGGAAAAGTTCCAAGGCCCTCAATCATGTGCCAGAATCAGCCTCGTCTTCGTGTTCCGAACTTAACAGTCCGGTCGATCGCGTTGTTACCGAGTTAATTAACAGGACAACATTACTGCAAGTACTTAACAGACCTCGTAGAGATAATAACTGCAATAAACTTGGCCGTGTTTGCGTATCAAGCCGTGTGGTAAAGGAGGGCCGGGATTAAATGGACCGTGGGCAAAAGTTTGATGCTTCATTTGTGACTATTACACGAAACGATCTCGACCTTTTGCGCAGGGGAAGTGGCTACTCTGCCGGTTTTTTCCCCTACGTAATAACTCTTTCTATTCTCATTTCATCTCTTAAACTGTTAAATCTTGTCCGTTCAGCTCCTTTACTATTTAGTTTTTGTCAAGCCGTGGTTCTTTCCGTGCAGAACAATAAGGGGCATTTATGATCTTAAAGAACATTATGTAATAAACATAAGCGAAAATGGACTTTAGATTGGTGTATTATCCTTTCCTCCTACCTATGGCATAAACATCCTCGTCTACCCTACCCAAAATACTATGTGGGGGTTCGTAGAATTGTACCTGTTCAAAATCTTTATGGGGTTATCTAATCCCTCTGTGATACAAGGTACGGAGGTATCTTCAAATAAAGTTGTCATACCTGGTGGTAAGGTAGACTGTCGTTTCCAAACGATGGCTTTCTGAGAACAACACCCTAGGCCCTTCCGAGATATGACGGATTCCATAGACCCATTCGATTTTCCCTTGGTCCTTGAGGATGCACTGGCACTGTACTCTTTCTGTTTCGTTTCAAACACTTCTCGAGCTTTGATCTTTGGCATAGTAAAGAATTTTGCTCTCATCCTCACTGGTTAGTCATATTAGATAGAGGCTAATGTATTGTGGAGGTTTTCTCTTGAAGTCTACTGGATGATGAACCTTCAGTTTAGACGTTATTATCACCGATTATTACGGTCTTCCTGTCCTTGATGTTTTGTTATTTTAGCCTCGTTTTGGCTCCCGGTCATCTACAATGGTGGTCAGGGAAATAAGAAGGGAGACACAAACCGACCACTAACAGAAAAAAATCGCTATCGGTGAACTTTTGGACAGTTATTGCTTAACAATATACGCGTCCTAGCGGAAAAAAATTGGACATTGGTGGACTTGAGGATAGTATATGAACCTCTAACTTTGATCATAATTCAAGTCGCAACTGAAGAAGGCGAGAAACGAACGCGTCTGGCAAGAATAGCTCTGGAAAGGTAGACTGACCAATTTGCTCTATTTTCCTGTTTGCTTATTTTTTGTACTTAATTTTTTTAAGCCAATTTTTTTCATGATTCTAGTTTAGTATGATATTCAAATTAGTTCACTTGGAATATTTTTCTGTTAATGGTCAGGCTCATTTCGCCATTAACTTGCTTGTGTTTTTTTCGCTCCAGTTATCATACGATCTTATTATTTATTGTTCTACTTTTAATTTTAAATTCTAATTTACATTTTCAGAGGATCTTTACTTTTTGATAAATTATTGGTTATATACTATTGGAAAATATTCTCTTATCATATTTCTCTTATTTATTGTGCTTATAAAGAAAAGGATTCGGTGATACTTCACCATGTATTAGGGTTTTAGTATTTATTGTTTACTTTCGCCAGATGACAAATACTTATAACTAACAAGGTTATTTATGAAGTTTCAAGGCAAAAGGAGTGTAGATCTTGGGCATTGGGATGATAAAGAAACAGGACTTGCTGGTTATCTGTGTGGTATAACCGAACTGGAATTGATTGTGTGCGTTTACTTTCACTCTGCCTTTCTCCGTTATGATTTTTTTAGAGAGAAAAATCTCACCTTTGGACGGTGACATAATTACAAAGGGGAGGGTGCCGTGCCATGAGGAATTGAAAAGATTAGATCAATTAAGTTTAAATTAGGTAGAACTATCCCTTCTAATTTTATTTACTCTGATATAATCAGGAAGGCCGAACTTATTCATAATGCGCCTTTGAGCACGTCGATCATTAACGGCTAGCTGCTCTCTTTAATTTTTTTGGGAGAGAATTGAAACTTTGATTATTCTGATAAATTATGATCTATGATTATGCTTTAACCATTTAGTTGAAATCTTATTTAATACAGTTCTACGGATATTATTGTACTCCAATGTTAAGTGTGGTCTGTAAGTCTTGAACAAAGAAGAGATTAAAATACCATCATTCAAAAAGTATCACCTCAGCTAATCATCATGATATCGCACACTTGTTTTTAATGTTTCATCACAATATTCTACAATATTATTGACATTGTCTTTATTAAAATCTCAATCCACCTTCTTGGAATTCACTTCCAGAAATGGATCTGCTTGTTTTTCTAGTAATTGCAATTTCATGTGGTGGATCAAGAGATGGGACTTGAAACACGTTTTGATGGGTGGTATGTAACTTTGAACCACCTCACGATCTCGTTTAATTTCTCTTTCAACCTAAATTATACATTATTTACAAGAGTGTTCAACGTCCACATACCGCTAGGAGTTTACAACCTTCTTTCCTCAATTAAAAAGCCAAGCGCTTTGTTGAGATTCGAACCCAGAACCTCTAGCTTGGTAAATACGAGTCGGATGGCCTAACTATACGGCCACTTCGGTCCTCTTAGATCTATCTATTCTACCTTGTTTTAGTTAATCAGTTTGTAATCTGTTTTTTTAAACAGCGATATCGAGTATTAAAAAACTCGGTAATATCCATCCAAAAGGAAGAAGAAACGTAGTAAACATAAAAAAGTAAAATGTAAGTTTACAGTCTGATTTCTGAGATAAATGTGAGTGTTTGAATATATGTTTAAAATCATAATGGAGCACTTTTAGGAAAGTACCTTTTATGGGGTAATCACATCGAAAGAATTTTGTAAATAGCACGTTTTAATTTGATCTTTTCCCTTCAATGTTTAATATTATCTATACACTTATCGGAAGTTGTCTTTTCGGGATACTTGCGTTATTTCGAATTATTTAAAAAAACAACCACATATCTTCGTTTCCTTGCGTCACAATTTAAATTGAAGTAAGAAGGTTTGCCAGGTTGTGCGTTGGAGGTATTCCAGGGCGTATTTTGTAATTGCCATCCTGGAGGACGCGTTGAATGTAAAATTTCACCAGGAGTTTCCGTCACGGCCGAGAATTTTCTGGTAATTTTATCCAACTAATTGCTCGCCATTTGTATGCGCCCGTGGCAACTTGCAGTTGGAAATATAACAGTAAAGTTAATTCCCTTTTTTACTCCAGTTTGTCAATTTCTAAGTCGCTTGTTAATCGACTTGTTGTAATAAACGTGTAGGGCAATTAGCAACAATTTTGGGTAGACGAGAGTAGGGAGGGTATTAAGTAGTCTGTGAACTTAAGATCTTAGCCTGTAAAAAATCCACAGTTCAGTAGTTTACGGTCAGCCTGGTTTGCCTATCTTGTAATTTTGGTTCCGCTATCATCAACAGGCGGAAAAAAGGGAACGAAGCCCTCAGCTGCTCGGTAGGTAAACCCATAGACTAAAATTAATCAAACTACTACAAAAACGATCGAAAAATATTAAAATAATTCCATCAACAGCCAGACATCATAGCCCTCTCAGAAAAGATTTATTATTAAAGTAGTAATTTGTTTGCAATGGAGTATTAGTTAAATTTTGGTAGGTTCCGTTCGTCCTGGTCCGCCTGTCTTCTTGGGTCTGTCACTTCAACAGATTAGCTCGGAAGATGATAACAGGGAACGAAGATAGCGAGGATAGATAGATTAAAATTGTAGGACACCTGACTACCGTTTTATCATACCATATACAAAGATATATTACACATTAAAATACGTTTAGTAGTTATTTGCAATAGTATGTTACGTGTTGTTTGGTAGTTTGCGATCATCCTGGTCAAACTATCTTCTTTAGTTGGTATGTCACCAGCACATAAGCACTGAACATGGTAAAAAACAGGACCGAGCCCAAACCTACTAGGATAGATAGACAAATTAAACTGATCAAAAAACAGTTTCATCGGTCTGCAGATATCGTAGAAATATTACTGTTAGTTCACGTCGTACTTTGTTTGTAGTTGTATATTAGCTATAGCCTGGTACTTTCCGGTCATCCTGGATCACGTATCCTCGTTGGAACTTAGAAATGTAGAAGAAAGCAAGTGCGTCCATTTATCGTCCAAACTGTTCAGTTATTCAAGTTGACTGCTTACCACACCTTGGGTTACAGGGTCAGAAACAGCCCACGCTATTAAAACAAGACCTTCACAGTCTACGGACTTTTGACGAATGTAAATCTTACGAGAAAACAGTATATAAAACTACTCAATCTTGGACGTACCGTGTGAAGAGTCGTTAAACCTTAATCCAAATTATCCAATCCCTGTTATCCAAAGGACCCTTTATATGTTTGGAATAGTACCCTACAATCAATCAATTCTCTCTTTTCGGTTGGTCAAGTCTTGTCTAATATAATCCGTTTTCTTATCCTTTTAAGTCTGAGAGAAAAAGTGACATCCTTTCAGTACAGTTGATGCAGTGTACTGGCATAACAATGTTGTCTCCTACTTAAGTAATGTCAGATTGCATGCTCAAATTTATCTCTTGTCATTTCTGATAGGTGAATTCTTTCCTACATTGGTTACTACGTCGATTGAAGAGAAATTTGCAAAAGAACATAAATGAGTTTTATCGCGACACTAATTTGCGTACGTGTTCTGCTTTTCGCGTCAAGTCGAATAATTACTTAATCTTTTTTGCTTTGTACGGTTTCTAATTCCTTAAAAACCGGATGGGTTACGTCGTAAAGGAACGCATAAAACGTGGTGATGTCTTTTCAATTTAGCCAGTTGATTTTGGGCAGGGGTCCAACATTATTCATAATGCAAAAGTTTTCGCATTTCGACTGTTTTTATCCGAGTATGGAAGGAAAAAACGATAACACTGAACGCAGCCGTCCAGATGGGTAAACTACAATTTCTACGGGCCTGATAATTTATTGATCTATTTTAAAACTTACAATGTCATTTGGCGTACGGTCAGAATGATTTCGCCGATTAAGAAAGTGGACTTTCTCTAAATTAGTAAGTGTTGTGTCACGAGTTGTGATCCTCTCCAACTGGAAATTATGCTTAGCGGGATTAAAAATTGTTTAATCTCATTTACACGTATTTAACATGCAAGCAACAAAAGGGAAAGTTTTGTGTAGTCCGGCGATTTATGGTGCCGCAGTTTTTTCTTGTATTTGTAAAAAATATTTATATTTATTATTAAGAACAACAAGACAATATAATCAATCTTTTCTGTAATTTTGAACGAATTTGATACATTTGGTATTTTTAGGGTTCTCTTTCCATGGATTACACCTCGCCATTTATCAAAACAAGCCGACCGTGACCCTCCGAGGGAATATATTTCCTTTAAGAATTTGATCATATTTCAAACAATCGTTATAAAAATCTCACTTGTTCTATCAAAACGGTCCTCAGTGGAGAATTTCACCACGGTATTTTCTGTTATATACGATCGTTGAGGCGATAGGCACCGGGAACGTGTTACGGATGATTAAAGAAGGGCGTTGTATTTCATCTTTTGCGGAAATTTATCCCTCCCCCCCTCGACATACACTCTAAAAAATATCCCATCAAATAAACATCACAATACAGATTACCATTTTTCTCTCTTTTCTTTTCATCCTAGTCTCTGCGCACTCCGGGGATTAATTCTTTTCCACTTAACCGTGGCTTTTGTAACTCCAGGCATAATCATTAGGACTATGCGAATCGTCATGACATTTTAAAGATCACAGTGGATTGCATAAGGTCCTGTATGTCGTGCTGCCGCACGTACAAGCAATTTTCTTCTTCCTACTGTTGTTAAAGGAAGTATACTTTTTTTGGGGCCTGTTGCAGTGTAATGTGTACTAAATTTCTAATGTTAATGGTTCGTCTTTAGTAGAGTAATGAAACTGTAATTACTTTTTTTAATGCTTTCGTGGATTTACCATTGAATCATCAGGAAATGTTCCTCAATCCAAACATTCTTCACTTGATTGAAAAGCACAAACATTTTTAATTTAAATTCTTTTTTATTTCTCCGGGTACGAATCTTTAGTGTTAGTGTAAAAAAAGTTGATAGATGCGTAAATGTCAGTTCAAGCACTTACACCATAATCACTTACTAAATCTATTATGTTTGAACATATTGGTTTTTATCTAGCTATGCAATTATCAAGTCTTTACGATTATAATGAGAGTACAAACTAGTAATTTAGTAAAAAATACAACTTCAAAATATATGAGCATACTATTATATAATCGAGTTGTTGACATGAAGGGCAAGAAGTACGTATTAACGATCTTAGATTTGGCGTGTTTCAAGGACGAACAATAGCTAGTAGTCGTAATAAAATATTTGGATTTGGACCACCATGTATTGTCTCCTGAATTTGAATGACACGTTTAATGTCAAATATATACTTTATATCAGGGTCAGCTATGATTTGGAAGAAATAAGTCATGCATTTATTTGTTTCTACGAACTCAAACTTACTTTAGGGAGTTTCGGACCATTTGTTAGGGATGCTGGGTTGATTTCAAAAACCTATCAACTTGTCATGTCTGTTATCATGGTTTTCATTTCATCAGAATTACAGCCGATGCCGTGCAATTCTTGGATGATGTCATCTATGGTTGCCTCAATTCCTTGCGTTTTCGTTTTACGCCCTTGGATCTTTATAATCGTGGACGATGACAGTTTACAATCTATGCAAAAGTGGGACCTTCGAGCAATCATGCAAATGCAATTCAAATCTGATTTTGCGGTCGGAGCCCTCCTTTCTCTTGTTTACACCATGGATGTAATCGAGCGTTTGACGAGGGCGAAACAAACGAGATGGCAAATTAATAAAATATGTTTATTACTCCTTACTAATTCCTACTCTTAATTATATTTATCTCAATTGGTGAGATTGTTTTGCTTGCAAAGTTATAATAATATGTAATATATTTTTTTATTAATAGTGGGTTCGTCTAAATTGATTATTAGTTTCTTATATTTTCTAAAAAGTTGGGTATAATTTATAAGGACGTGCGTGAATTAACGTTAAGGATTAATGTACACTAATAAATTTTCCTGATTATTCAGTATTAGTTCAAAAAATTGTATAATAATTTTTTCCTTGAACAAACCAGACTAAATGAATAAAACAGATTAATGGTTTAGTTTGAAGCTTATTTTACCAAGATTAACGCAATGTCGTATAAATAATATACTATTAATTTTTCTTTTAATTTGTAATTTGTTCATGTAGTACTTAGAAGTTCTTTTGTTACAACAAAAAATGTAAAAACTACGTCTGAGAGGAAAATGATGATCGTGTGGCTCCCCGTTTGTTTTTCTCCATGGGTTTCATTTGAATACACACCTAAACGAAGAATTAATAGTCACAGTCAGGTGATCGATGGTTGCTCAACACAAAAGGACCTTTTCCACGATCACACAAGGTCTCTTTTTCCCTCCGGACTGCGTAAAAATTAACTCCTGCTCATTTAGAATCATTAATACACCCTTTTTTATTAAGCATTAGTGCTATTGTAAAAGTTATTTGTTTAAGAATTCACAAGAATTATTTTAATTGTGAGATTATTTTATGTGGTCTGCGGGGTGAGGACTCTATAGTTTGTTTCCGTTATGTCTGCCTATTCTCACTGGCTGATAGGCTCAATTAAGTTTGTAAGAAAATGTTCTGAATTTCTAAAAAGGTCAACCTGTAATTTGGACGTTTCAGTTAGCTCTGCCGAGCATCGCTGTCTCTCCCTAATTAGAGCCCTTTACGAAAAATGTATAGTTAAAATATGAAGTTTGAATATTTACCAAATTTTTAATTTAGAAAAAAAGAACGGATGTTGAAATTTAATTATCAGTAAAAATCGGTTTATTATAGAAGGATCATACATGAACAAGTATAAACTCTTATAATAATCTCTAAGATTAGAATAAAAATATAAAGGACGTCAGTGGCCGCAACGGTTTAAACGTTGACACGGCGCTCTTTACTGGTAACGGTCCCAGGTTCGAAACCAGCGGCCCTCCATTCGAACTCGACGTACTTACAAATGTTGTTTGAGGGTTGATATAACCTCTCCTGCTGCGAACCCTCGTAAAAAAACTTGCCTTTTTTATATAAGCCTCTTATTGCTTGTTTTGTAAATTTAAAACTAAAAAAATTTCCAAATATAATTATAAATCAAAATTTAATTTTCTTCTCTGATTAACAAACAAAAAAGATTTCATTCTTTTGAATAGGTTTTTTTAAGGCTCACCAGGCAGATAAATACTTATTTTCTGGGAGATGTTTACGGTACCGCATTATACATATATCTTTCTTCTTTATAGGATTCAGACAAGTTTCGTTCGAGATTTTGCATTTTGTGAATTTCAACCTACAGCTTGGATATTGCAGTTAGGTCTGCCTAACATCAACATCGCTATATCGCCCTGTCATTCTCTCCCTGCTTATATCCCTTAATGAAAAAAAATGTAAAATTAAAATGTGACGTTATACATATATCATTCTTATGACAAGTTTCATTAGAGTTTTTAGTTCTTGTGAATTTGAACCTACAGCTGGACATTTATAAGTTAGGTTTGCGTATTCTTGCTATATTGGCATATTACCGTCTTCCTGCTTTTACCTCTGAGACCAGTACTCTGTTGAAAGGTGGTATTGTACATTTATCACTCCTTATTCAACCAAGTAAGACAATGAATTACGTTGTTCTTTGGCCTTCTTTTCAATTGTCGATAAATTCTCGCTGTTTTGGGCTGATAGCCTTTCTTCCTGCATGTATCCCTAGTAACAAAATTGTCATGTTAAATGTGATTTTTTGTATCTCTCATTCTTATTTATAACCTTTACTCAAGTCTGTATGAGGATGTTTTGAGATTCTAAGAGATCCAATCATGGCCGTTTCAGTTAGGTCTTTCTGTCCTCGCTATCTTAGCCAGTGAGTGTTGCTCCCTATTCATATCTCTAACTAATAAACATCAAGCTAAAATGTTAAGCTATACACTTATACATATCATAGTCTTCACTTATGCTTTGCTAGGAAATGTTTTGAGTCTCTATAAAATTCAACCTGCAACGTAGACGTTTCAGTTAGGTGTGCATATTCTCGCTGTCTTGGACTGTTTGCGACTCTCCCTGCTTAAAGCCTAGACCAAAAAAAATGTCACGTGTATAGTGATTTATACGTTTATTATTTTTAACGGCTCCCATCCAGTTTTAAGAAAATCTTTGGAGATTCTAATAAGTTCGACCATTTCAGTTAGATTTTTCTATTCACGCATTCGTCTTAGCAAAAAAAAAAGTCAAGCTCACATGTAAAGTTATACATTACAATTATTATAAACTCCATTTATGTTTTGATAGGATTTTTTCAATGAAGTTCAACCTGTAGGTTAGCCGCTTCAGTAAGCTCTAGGCTTTGGCTTGCTATCTCTCCCTGCTTGTATCCTTGATTCAAAAATAAATAATGAACTATCCCTAATTACATCCATGACCACAAAACTGTAAGGGTAAAATGTGAAATTATACATCTATCATATCTAGTGTTCTAAGCTTCTCTCTAGTTTCTACGAAAGCGTTTTGAGTTTTAAAAAGTTATACTAGGTGAAATCTTTTAGACTTTAAGGCGATTTGATTCTCAGTATTTATAAAACTGTGAATAATAAGAAAATATTCAGTAGTTAAATTAGATCAAAGTTCATGGATCTTCATTATGCGTCAAAGGTTTATTTATTTATTTTAATTTGACCGATCTTATCACTGTTAGTATTAATTTAGAAAATCTATACTCTTCAAAAACCCTCAGCCGAAAATGTTCAGAAACTACTGTGATAAAAGAATTGTTTAGGTGACTTTTCTAGGCAAATAATCCAGTATGATGATGTAAAGATAAATAGTTACTGCGCTATGTATTAATACAGTTTGAAAACGCCTTACTTTCAACGTTGCCCTTGGATCGCGTCGCGATAATCTGGGTCAATGAGAGGTGGCCCAGCCAACCCTTGAGAAATCATGATGATGACTGTCTATGCCCACCCTGGCACTTCACCCTGATTTTCCAGTTTAATTAATTCGGCCAGTTCAATTTAGTACTCCGACTGGATTACTGACGATGGCTTTCGATTGTGTCGAGTTAAATACATTTATGAGGAGTAATTATCGGGTTCTCGATAGTTATTATCCTAAGGCGGAGGCGAGAGGGAAGAGGTCGTTTTGCAATCAGCACAAATCTAATAGCTTCTCTCGTTTTAGTTTTGATGAAGCTGGGCGGTTTCATCTTTCTGACGATTTACCCTACGCGTAATGAGTCGGCTTCGTTGAACCGTGTTATTTTAACTCATCACAATTTTAACAGAGGATTCATCATCGAGGGCACATCTTCGTCTAATGAAAATACACGCATTACACATTTACGAGCGTGGGTGCTTTAATTATTTTCAAGATTGTAATTACTTAATCTATCTTTACAGCAATTCCTTTTGAAATTTACTATTATCATTGGATTATTATAATAGGTTTTTATTTCTTATAAAATCAGATCACCATGATGAATTTCAAATATAAATAGTTTTCAAACGTGTTTTGAGAGATTATATGATCCGCTGTTTGATTTTTTTTGACGCCCTGCTTATAACCCTGACTCCCTCCCACCCCCTTCCCGCCAATGTTCGGTTAACCTTGCCTAGCCTAGCTGCCTTGGCAGGTGTTGTCGTCGCTCCCTGTTTATACCCTGGCCAAAAGACGGTCAAGGTAAAATGTGATATTAAATATCATTATAATAGGATTCAAGTGTGTTAGAAAATATTTGGCGTTTCTAATCCGTTAAACCAGCTGAAATTCTAGTAATTTAAGCCGTCTCCATTCCGATTCCGAGAATAAACAAACTGTAAGATTTTTGGAATTTTTTAAATCGTTTTGAATATGCTGCCATTTCTTCTTCTGGTCTGCGCACTGATAAATCAGTGGTTCGGTAGTTTGGGTCCGCCTTTCCACGCTCATTCGGTATGTTTCCAACTTAAGACTACATTTGACAACCAAAATGACGGGAAACGACCATTTAAATCCATTATAAGTTATAGATGATTAGTAGTTAATTTTTATCAGAGGAGTATTCCGTTCTTTTCATCACGAGCAAGTTGTCATTTTTAATTTTCTATCTTCACCCGACAGCTCATTTACTTTTAAAATTTATTTCCCGGTTTATGTTTTGTTCAAAAGTACGTTTTTCATTTGTGTTAAGCCAAAGGTGATCAATAGAATTATTTTTGCATTTATAAATGAAAAAAAAAAGGTTTTCCCTTTTCGGCATTACTAACGCAGCTGGACAACATAACCCTCCGAGCCTTCTTTCCATTTGATTAATTAATTCGAAATAATTTAAAAGGAGGTACGGTTTTCGTCTTTTTTCCCATTTCAAAGGCAGAAGAGAAATTGAATTTAGAGGAAGTTGCGTGTGCGAATTGTGTATTTCCCTTCCCTTTGGCAGAGTTAACAATGTCTTTTTTTCTGTTCCAGGTGAGCTAACACATTCAATTACTCTGCCAAGAATGAAACGGTGTCAAGGTACTACCTCATAACATTCCATATTATAAGATTACTTTTGCCTTAAGTTAAGCTTATTCTCCCCCCCCCCCGATCTTCATCGTGGACCTGAACGACCGTTCAACCTGTTTCTCCTTGATTTGATGCACACTTTTTCGGCTAATACTTTCTCCCAAAGTTAGGTTATGCAATGCTTTCCCTATTATTTTTAGTTTTCCCCACAAACGACTTGTCAATTTTTTTTTTAAATATTCAGTTTTAGCGATGTTAGGTAATTATTTGGCATTCGGTCACTTCTGGACGGTCTGGCATTTCTCCATCTTCAGTGGTGGGTCAGGGTTATAATCAGCCCTCCCACATAATCTCATTGTTATTGCCGAACTTTCAGATAAAATAGTTCACTTAATATGGAAACTAAAGTAATTTTAGCGTCATGGTACTTGTACGAGTCTTCGATTAAATTTGTAACATAGTTTGTGTAAACCTTATTGTAAACTCGCGTATAAACAGGCATTAATGAAATATTCGCTAGAAAGATTTTTATATTTCCTTAAAACAACTATCTGCATTCTGAAAGAGATTCCTCTCGACTTTTCTCATTATCTTCGTAATTTCGAATTGCTTCGCTTGATTCCCAATACCGCCCTACTTGAAGAGTTTTTCCCCTTGATCACTTTTACGACTTCCGCCGGCTTGCAAGTTTCGAAGTACTTTCGGACTAAGAAGGCGATAAGGCATTGTTCTGCTGTTCGGCGGATATTTTATTTTTATTTTCTTCACCGCGTTTCGTGCGGTTTGAGCTTGGCGATTTGCTTGGCGCGGTTCGCGTGCTAGAATCGCGGGTGTACTTTTTGGTGTCGCCCTTTGCGGCCGAACCTAACAATCAAGATTTCATTTCGTTGGTGCACACGGTGCAAGTTCAGGAAAACCCCCTGACTTCCTGGAACAGCGGAACAGGACGTTGTCGTGATAGCTCGGAAGCGGCACGATTCCAAGGTACGTTACTTTGAACAATGAACAAACGTTAATTTCGCGTAAATCACGCTATTTGTTCTATACACCGTTATATAATTTATTATACACTTTAATATACAAAATTATAAAAGCGTACATTTGGTTCTCTTATTACTCATGAATTTATCAAATTGACAACGCTATTGCAAAAACAGCGTGTCGTTATGTACAGCCTAGGGCTGTAAACCAATTACTGTAGTCTTAAATAATTTACCATAAGAATAATTTTTCCTGATGGGCGAAATTTGTTTGTGAAAGTTGAAAACGAAGGGTCGTCGTCCGTAGATCTGAATGAATAGCCAGTGTTGAAAAGTTGAACAGCCAAGTCTTTTCGGGAGGTCAATATCAATGTTACAACATGAAAACAAAAGCTCAACAATTTGAACCGGTTAAGAAATAGGGATTGGTATAAAAGAGTTGGGCACAGAGTCTTCTGCATCCCGAACTGAGTAGTAGATCTGTCGTGCTTCTCCAATTTTATAAATCGGTGGCTCGCTTCAGGTTGTTAATCAACCTCCATGGCTTTGCCCGTGGCTCCTAGATGTAGGATTGTGCTTTTCTTTTCCTCTCCTAGTTACAAGTGTATAGACCTACATAGACACATCGCAAAAACTGTTCTGCAGTCATCTCTTCTTTCTGGCAATATCTGCACAATGTTTCTTCTGTACTCTTATTCGGTGCATGCTTTTAGGCGGCAGTGCCCTGTCGGGGGTTCAACAAGAATCCTGGTTCTGTTGCCGTTAGCCTACAACAATTCCTTTGTAAGTCTTGCGGATGAACCTTCAATGAATGTTTCCTTTTTGTTGCAAAGTGCTAGGTCACTATAGGTTTCAGGGCCTATATTTGCCAACATGTTCTCCCCTTTTCTATATGGAACAAATGCCAGGGCCAGGCCATTGGTATCACTGACATTTTTGCTTTATCTCCCATGAAGCTAAGGCATGAAATGCCTCGTGTCTGCCGGAAAAAATAGCTCAGCGTTCAAATGTTATAATTTCAGATGGGAAAACAATGGCATCAGCACGGTCTTCGGATGCATCCCGAGGACATTAGCTGCCGTGTCTCTCTCTGAGTCGTCAGTATAACAGTCGGAATTGGCTGACAGAAGTATTCTTTTGGCTCACTCCCTTTCTTGAATGAATACCTTGTATTTGTTGGTGAAGTTATATTTTGGAGTAGTGGCATCGATTGGCATGCATAGTACGGCATCTCCTCCTACAGTCCATTGATACGGTCTATCTTTGCATTGTCTATTTATGAGCCTGTTAGCCGCTGGCTTCTCCTTAGGTTAAATAAAATATGGTCTGGAGGAAGGTTTAACAAAACTTCCAAGGCCGCAGTTGGCGTTGTACCCATGACTGTAATCACAAACTATCGTCAGCAATCAAGAGAAAATGCATAACATCCGTGAACTGTTTCTTTGTTTACAGTCTTGTCATGATATGACTCTAACCTGAACTACTACAACTTCCGGGGAACTTAGCTTCAGTGGCAAAATACTTTATGGAAAAAGCGTCCATATTATTTGAAGGACGTTAAATATAACAGTAACTCGAAATAGCTGAAACGTTATGCAAAATCTCTATTATTTGTGATATATTAAAAAATAATAATAACAAAGATGAAATAGTTGTCTTAAAAGATATTTTACTGAATGCTGTTTTATATTAATTGAATTGAAGGGCTTTAATTGAATGACCATCACTTGTTCAGTTCTTTTACATTTTACCCAAGCTGGGCGGTTTCAGTAAAATTATGCAATAACATCCTCGTGTGCAAAGAAAGAAATTGCATTAAAACGTTTTCCCATATTACTGTTTTACCCAGACGTTTTGCAATTTTAACATACTTCGCTTTATCTAAAATATTAAAAAAGGTTCGAACAATGAATCAGACAGTTGCTAGTGCAGATAGACGTTAGTCAGCTCTGAATATTCTGAAAGTCCTTGTTTTCAAAAGATAATTTTGCTAACAAAGAACAAATGGACTATGTTTCTTTATTAGAAAAGTATTCTAAGTATTTCTTGTCATCTTTACATTTACTAACAACCCGGTATACATGTTTTACTTCTTTTATAGGAAAAACCTTTTTTCTTTATAGGGTTATGCTCGATTAATTGTACATAAAGCACTGTTTTATTTATTCTAAAAGGACAGACGTAAATATTCCGTTTCGAATATTGCCCTGACTAAACTATGAATCCTTTATTCATTCTCTTTGTAAGTAGAGTTATAAAAATACTTTTTCTGCGCTAATACGACATTATGAAATGCGACAGGGCGCATTTTTCTCCGTGTTTGTAAAACAAATTTCGTCAAGACAGTCTTTTCCTAGAGTATTCCAGTCGTGTTGGTGGGACATGCTACATTTTATCCCTGAACACCCACGTTTTCTCGTTCGAAATCGTGATCGCTCCTGAGGAAGCGTGGCTTTCTCTAATAAAATTTTACGACTTCTTCCTGAATCGTCAGTTTTTAAACGACTTACTTTAACTTTATTTGTTCCTAAATAAATGAAAAAATGTTCAAAGTTTGAAAAAAAAAATGTTTTTTTAATTTAAACAACGCTTAATATTTCTCTTTGGATTTATTAAATATGAGAGAAAAAGTACTACTGGATATGCCACAGATTGTTTTAAAACGGCCATTAGTGTTCCATATGTATCATGTTGTGTTATTTAACCGTATAACTCTGAAATATTAACCGCACTACAAATCCGATTATAGCATGAAAAGAACGTGAAATTTGCAGCATCGTGGAATATTCAGCTAGCAAATCGCATTTTACGGCTTTAAAAATATAGGGATAATTTTAAATTATTCCCGTATTACTTTTTGGAAACTAAACGGTTTAGCCTTTCAGGAATATTAATAATCTGCCTTTACTAAAAGGGCATCGTTCAACTTTGTTGGATGGTGTGTTTCTTCTTCAATTTTTCGACCTTTTCAAATTAGTTGTAATTTAAACAAACTGATAAACCTTTTACGAATTGAAGCCCTTCAAACCTCTGGTCCGGACGTCAAATTTTACAATAAATCAAAATAAGTTTTGAAACAATTTTCGTTTCAAATTGCTGAAATCGTTTGGAAATATTTTATGATTAATTTGACCTGTTGTGGGATTTTTGTAGTTTATAAGGTCACATCTGAACGTTATATACATACAAACGACTCCTTAATTCGAAACTTGGTTATTCGACTTTCTTGATGATACGAACCCCTCAGCTGGCCACTTTGGTAATTCGACAAAATGTTGTGTATTTTGATACAGTCGGTAATACGAAATAGTTTTCGTAACGGGGGAGAAAGAGCATTTTATAAATGCTATAAATGTGGAGGCACTTTCCGTTTTATAATTTCAACTTTTTTCGTCACATCCTAGTTTCTTAAAATTTTCTCTAGTTTGTTATATTCGGTGATCAGTGTTTTGTCAATGGACATCGAGAATGAACCATCTCGGATGTTGGCAGTCATAGGTCAGACCTCGGTCAAATCTGTCTAGCCACTGAGCTTGGGCTACGGCTGTTGTCAAGCTAGGTCAATTCAGCACCCATGCATTTCCTTGATCCAAACCCCTTCGTTCTGTCAATCATTCTCACAATCGTTTCTATTTATATACCATTCATTCAATTAGGCTCGTGTAGTAAACCCGATGTTCCTCGACCATGCTTTACACCAATATATACCAAAGCTAATAGATGGTCGATGAGGTAATTCTACCAACGGCCCTATTACTCTACAATAAATACATTGTACTCAACGCACATTAGATAAAATTATGAATATTATGCAATTAATTAAGGTTTTTAGTTTATTTAAAAAAGCAAGTGTCACGAGCGGGATTCGAACCCACTACCTTCGGCTTAATACGAGTGATGGAGTTGAGATTAGAGAGTTAATGCCCGAGTGGATCGAAGTCACGATAGCTTAAGTGGTAGAACAGCGGCGTATCAAAAACCGAAAGTCGTGGGTTCCAATCCCGCTCGTTACACTGACTTTTTTTTATCTCAACTAAAAACCTAAATTAATTGAATGATATTGGTCATGCGAACCACGAAAAATAATGAATTATCAGTATTGTACACAATAAAACAACCGTGTTTCATTAAAAAATCGGAATCGAGACTCAGATATTCAGGCACGATTATCATATAGATATCATGTAGAATGGCATCCTACAAGCTCTCTATATAGATGCAAGGAATTGCACCCTTCACGTTCAATTGTATTAGCCAATATGTGAATTATGTCTTTTAGCAAAGATTTTTTATATTTAA
The DNA here is from genome assembly GCA_039619505.1 of Cimex hemipterus. Classification (NCBI taxonomy): domain Eukaryota; kingdom Metazoa; phylum Arthropoda; class Insecta; order Hemiptera; family Cimicidae; genus Cimex; species Cimex hemipterus. The sequence continues at coordinate 16,183,419 of CM077114.1, read as the reverse complement.
ATAAAAATAAAGGACTGGTTGTTCTGTTCTACAAAACGAAACAACAATTTCTCAGTGGCGTTTATATCGATCCAGAAAATAATTTCTAAACGTTGCGTACGAAAGGAAATGACGAAACGTCAGAGATTTGGTTAAATTTAATCCTGCTCGGCCAGTCAAATTATTTGGAGTAAATTATAACGATCGACGTGGTTTTTCAAAAGGGTAAAAACTTTCCATTATATTGTGTAATACCTACACAATTATTGAGGCTGAATAGAGCGGTGAAATTTTCATATTTTATGCTTTTAATGCTTTTAACCTTAGATAATAATTTATTTTGCAATATTCTTAGGAACGTACAGAGATAACACTGGCTTAGAATCTTGAAACAGTTTTTAATTTCTTTTTGTTTCCAATTTCATAGAAATTCGAAATGTGTATTTAAAATTTTCCACATCAACGCTACCAATTCATAGCAAAGTTGGAGATCAGTACGTAATGACCTGTAATTAATGTTGTTCGGCAAAAGGCGCCGATTATCAGTGCTAATGATAGTTTCCCTTATCTTATTAAAGGGGTACAAATTAATTAACACCCTCAAGTGCAAGGCAGGAATACAAAACCGGCAAAGTTCCGCCGCACTTGTTCAGTTTGCAATGGCCAAAAAACCGCGAACTTTGCCTACGCTTCCGCGTTCTCCAAAAGCGGTTAATCACTTTTGGTACTTAACAAAAACTTTGGTTGAAAACTTATACAAATGAGATCTAATAGCATGGTTTAAATAAATTGCTTATAGAATATTTAATGTGTAAGTTTCTTTCCAATATTATGAAACCATTTCCAACGGACTTAGCTTATTGTTGAACTGGTTCTTCAATTGCCTATTGACCTTTGTGCGTAGTAATTGAAAGTCAATGCTCTTTAAATTAGGATGATTTCTAGCAATCGCCAAAAATTGCGTGTTGAATCGCATTTTCTGACCCTGTTTTTCCACCGACTGGAGGGAAAACAAAAAGTTTCTTTAAAACTCTATTACTTATTTACTAACAATGACATTCTACGCATATTTAAAATTTCACTTACCTTACATTAATAGATATAAAAAAATAAAAACAAAAGGGAATCATTTCCAACTAGGCTGTCTTATAGAAGTTTGTTCCACGTCTTAACCGTCCAAGCAGAATTATTATCTAATTAATATTTTACGCTGTCATTGATGACAATCAGCTTGCGGTATTTCATCGGTGGTGAAAGGATGTGGATTAAGACTGTTTACATTCATTTGAACAGAGAAAGTCGATAAAATATATTTCAAAAACCTCCAGAAGATCTTTTCGAAATGAAAGGACATTTGCCGAAATATCCCGGCTATACCCGGACTAGTCTGAGACAGGTTTCCTTTAAAAAGTAAAAGTTCAAAACGTGCATATATATTAGAAGAGGTCATGGTAAAAAAAGTTTCATAACGGATCATGCTTCAACTGTTGGTCGCGCTCATGATCGACCATGCTCGCAAGACGCCTCTGAATCATGCAGCTGGTTCGATTGATTGATTCCTAAGGGTTTTTATTATCCAGGGAAAGTACCATCGAAAGCGGTTTCAACATTCTTCAAACTGAAACGTTTTCCTATAAGAATGCCGGTGCTGAAATTAACCTAGGCCCTGAATGTCATTTCGTATTCGACGACCTATTACACGAACCAAACGGCATTTCAAACCAGGATCTGATAACTTGTAACTGGGGATTTATTAGCATTATACGATTTTTAAACAAGTCTTTGTAAAAAACGGGAATATACCTTTTATTGATGGCGAGTCATTTTCCCGCCATCAATCATTCACTTTAATCAGACCAAACAGTATGAAATCTGGCATCTTGGCTTATACTTAATACAACGATCGATTTAGCCTAACCTGATCCATGGTAATTAAAAGTTTTTATATTATGTTCACTAATTTCGTGGTCCGCTCGACTAACTAATATATTACAATTAATTAAGGTTTTTAGATGAGATAAAAAAGTCAATGGCTCTAGTGCGATTCGAACTCATGATCTTCGGTTAGATACGCCGCTGCTCTACCACTTGAGCTATCGTGACTTCAATCCCTCTCTGACACTAATGTCCTGCCTCAACCCCACGGGTTTGAATCCCACTTGTGCCATTGAATTTTTTTATCACAACAAAAAACCTTAATTATATTATATATTATAGTTTTAACAAAAATGTAAACATATTTTAGGAACAACTAGCCTTATTTGAGCCTACTGAAATCAAAAGTCAATTTCGCGCTAATCCTTTTCTCTGGACTATGCATTACAGTAAATTTTTGTCCTGTGGTATTATTATTAATAAAATATCTCACGTTTTTTAGAAAATGTTATTCTCATATTGATAAAAGTCAACAAGAAGGAATTCTAGGGTGATAACGTGGGTATAACACACATTAAACAGGCTGTGGTTCCCATTTGATGCGCGCTATTTCCTTTATCAATTGAATTGAGCAGAATGTTTATGTGGGTCATGGTCACGACTTGCAGTTTGACGACCGATGTGTTGGAAACAATGTGTCTATTGTTAATTTGTTTTGGCCCAGCGATAACCTTTTAAAGTTTGCATTTATAGTTGTATTTATGAACTTGGCTTATGTTTTAACCATGTCAAGACTGATAATATATCAGTTCGTCAAGTTATTGTTAATTTAGCCAAACTGAAACTTTGCAGATGTAGATATAATTGTTTCCACTGTGAATTACATGTCCCTCTTTCCCTGTTGGACTGGAATAACGGAAAACTCGACAAATAGGTCAAACAAACATTGTGTTCGATTAGTTCTAAATATATTTAAAGAGTGTGTTGGAATTGTGTTGTGTTAATGCTAATGTATTGATAATTATTCAGAAATCGTGAGATTTGGTCTGGTGTGATGGAAGTTTCAGAAAAGCATTTTCTTTATCGTGCCAACGTCTCCATCTTTATTGAGATCATCTTCAGGGCTAAGTGTTTGTTTTCCGTATATATGTGTCATTATTCATTATTATTATTATATTTAATGATGCTACAATTTTCTTTTTTTTCCTAAATGGTCTCCCTTAAAGCATTCATAAGAATTGTTTTTATTTCAATTATCACGTTTAATAATCATTTTTCACCCTATAACACCCAGATATAAATAAAATAGGTATAAAATAATTTAATTAAACGCAGAAATTCACCTGGCCGCCCACCTTGCATTGTAAAACTTTTTTATGTTGAAATGCAATTTCGTTTTCATCCGTTTTACACCGGGTGGAAAGAATTATTTTTACGATGTCATATGTAGAAATCTAGCAAAACACACAGCGTTTGCTCCGGGTCTCTGGAAGGAAGGAACAACTTGTTTCAATTTAGACGGCGAAAAATAGTGAAATTCGTATTTGTAAACTTAGTATATACATGTGGCTCTTTATGTTTATTAAACGCTTTGCGAAAATATAAATCGAAACTTATTCAATAGATAATCATTAATATAAGTTTATGAATTACAATATTATAAATAACAAGGTAATTCACATACGTAATAGTTTAAACCCTCGGAGTGTCGATGATTATAAAAAAAGGCCATTTGTAAGTTTATCTGGTTCGTATGCAGCGTTACTGGATTCGAATACGAGTTCTCTACCTTATAGGGTTGAGCGCGTGTCAACGTATAAACCATTGCGCCAACCAGCGTCCCAAATTAAAGTTTTAATAATTGGGTGATTGCATTTCTAACACATATAATTTTAACCTCTCACACTCTCCGAGAGCAGGTCATGGGGCCTCTGGCCACTGAGTCCTTAGATGTTCAGGTGAATTATTGGCATGGAACGGGAGGAAAGTTGTACGTGAGGATTAGAGCGGGATTGAAAGTTGTGGAAGATCTCGTAGGTTGCAGCTTGAAATGAAACATTAGGTCGTAATGGATGGTGTGGAATCATAGAACGCCCCGTTGACTGTCGATTAAAGTTCGTGATTGTTGTAGGGTCTGGATTCTGCAGAGGTTGGATGGTTTGTTTGAAACCAATTGTTCTATGCCGTACGATCATTTTGAACTGATAGTCCTTCCTTTTGAGTCGCCTGCCTACACACAACCGGAGGTATGTTTTGATTAGATGGTGTGGTTATGTTAGATTGTAGGTAGGTTGATCCAACAGTGGTGGGGGGGGGGTTGAAGGTGGTGTTGAAATTGATGCGTAATTTTTTAACCATAATTCAAGGGACATAGGTATGTTTGGAGAATTTGGTTAACTATAAGGCGGTGGAGTTAGTTCTTGGATAGAATAAATTGTCTTAATCTCAAGACGATCTGTTTGATTTTGATTACAACCCGCTTATGCTTTTCTTCATCTAGAAGAGATAAACTGACTCTGCTTGATTTTGGATGGAACAGAGGTGGTTGAAATTTACATTTTGGAGGGCTCTTAAGGAGTTAATCTTCTTTAAAGATCTTCAGTATGTAACGTCTACCTTCCTTTGTTGTTCCTTTCCTCTCAGGTATGGCACACTCCCAGTTTATGAGGTTGAGGTTGAAACCAGGACATTACGAAGGCCTGACTACAATCTACCTTTGACTACTAATTTGGTCTGGAGTCACCAAGAAAACCATCCACTAAACCCCTCGGGCTTTGCAAGCAAAACTAGAATGACAGGGTCATCAACGATAGAATAATGGGTGGGCCGGGGGGATATTAGCAGTATGTACTGACGACGGAGGACGCTACTCTGAGGGTACACACTCGCGTCCCCCTTGTAAAAAAAAGCGATAGACGAGAGGACATGAGGATGTCGAAGTCGAAGGAAGCAATGGAACTAGATAGAAAGTTGTTATGGCGAGGAATACCCAGAGCAGCCTTCCTTCCTCTCAAAGTAAGATAGGATGATGACCTAAACATGACGGCACGTTGAGCAGTACAATTTGGCTGGGGATTATATTAAAAGATTCGGAAAAACTATTTGCTTCAAGAGGAGTTATTCAAGGCAACTGATGGTAGGATTTCGGAAGGTGGTGTGGAATTCTTGAGTTTAGTGGTTGGGTGAACTATGGAAAACTCCGCGAACAGTTGCACTATAAATGGTAGTTTAGAACACTGGTTTTTGTTTGGAGTTTACGAAGGATTGAAGTGTAGCAAACGAGTAAATTATATTTCTTCCTTCAGTTGAGTTTATTTATTAAGCCTTTAAGGAACATATTAAATAAAATTTATTAATTAATCTTACATTTAGGATTATTTAGCGTTTTGGTTAATCTGTACGTATATTTTTTATTCGCCTTTTTTTCTAAATTAGTACTAAGTAAATATAGGAAATTATTTTTTACGGTAAACGAGTGTTTGATAATATTACAAAATGCCTCTTATATTTCGTATCAAAAAGATTACAAATAAATTGTTCAAATTAACGGGAAACCGCATTTTAGTGTACTTAGTTTACACGGAAAATTCAAGATCTTTCTTTTGAGCACGCATCCTCCAATATGAGAAGTCCAGTATGTATCTCTCTCTCTCTCTCTCACTGGGCTTTCTTTCGAAACACGTTCTCAGGAAAGTTTAATTTTAAAAAAGTTCGACCATGTGACAAAGGAAAAAGACGAAAACCATAATAAACAGAAGATATTTACCTTATCAGCATTCTTCGGAGCGATGCTCTGAGGGGACAAAGGGTCTCAACTCGCCATAGGATTTGTCAGGATTTAATCAGATCCTCGAAATGAAAAGCGTCGTTAAAAATACAATCACATTTCGCCTAAGTTCAAATATTTCAAAAATAAAACGCTGTCTGATTAAATAACATAAAAAGACCTGTACTGTAGAATACCCAATTTCCATTATTGAAATATTTTCAAACAGCCATCTAATGGATGTATCTGGAATTTGTTTATTGAAATTTCGGATATAAATAGTACAATAAGTGAACTTTTGATATCAATCAATTATTTCCTTTCTCCCACCTGAAAAATGTCTATATTTCCATATTGAACCTACCTTGATATTACTTAATTTATTACGTTATATTAATCAAAGTTTATTTACTGGTCATAATTGACGATATTATTCCAATTAATTATTCTTTTTATCTAAAGTTTTTGATTGAGATGAAAAACTCGTGTCAAGAGCGGGATTCGAACCCACGCCCTTCGGCTCAATACGCCGCTCCTCTAACCACTTGAAGTCACGATACCTCAATTAAGTAATTGGCATTACTACGTTATGTTTTTCCGAACGATGTTCTCAAGATATATTTATTTTAAACAAAAGGCTGAGCTTGTTCTTAGGGCGAAGACTTTTTTTGACAGCCGAGCTGTGCTTTTATAAGGTTTATTCGACACTTTGCTAAAGGAAAGTTGTACTTTTATCTTTCAACGAGACGGCTTAATTTGGCAAAGTTAGGGTGTCGGTATAAAATTATTTAAAGAACTAAATTAAAACAAAATAGAAATCTATTTATCCGTTAAGTATTGTAACCAATTAAAAGGGCATTTTACTGAATTTGTATCAGATGAAATGAGAACATACCACCATAACTGTTTTACGAGGATAATTTTAACTGAAAATACGAGGATAATCCCTCTGCACCAAATAACTAAGAAGAAAACAAAACTATTCTCAACGTGAGCAAGAAAGCGAATATTATCCTGATGAGAGATTATCCAATAGTCATGTCTCCTCACATGACATATTTGTACCCAAATCAAAATAGGCAGTCAAGAGGGAAAAACCCACTCAGTTTACCGGTGGACCTAGAACGAAGATCCAATAGCATGAAGTTGCAACTCAATAAGACAAAATAAAAAATAACTGTCATGCCTGATAGAAAAGCAACTATTAAAACTTTGAATGTATCACATCATTAGCTCGAAGATGGTGCTTAATTACGATACAAAGGTAAATAGGTTAGGTGTTCAAAATGTCACTGTAATGGGTTACATGTGCAGCAGAAGAAAAAAAATCTGTCCTTGCAAGAAAAGGGCCACATGCTAGGTTGTAGAAGAAAACAAAGGGAATTACCCACTAGCATTATCAATCCATTACTCTCTTTTGAGAAGAAAAAGACTGCAGGTACGAATCTTAAAAGGATTCTTGGCAGACTACTGCTGATTGGGGAAAATTGATCCGCCTATTTTCGTAAAATACTGCTGTATTGCAAGTAAAGAAGTGGACCTAATACGCTACCTTTTTGTTTCACTCTAGTCTGTCTGATTATATCTACATATACTGCTTGGTTGGATCCCTTTTAGTTTCTCGATCAAGAACATAAAATTACTAGTAAAGTAATTCCAGTCATAAGGCCCATTTCCAATACTTTTTCCAAAGTTAATCTCATATAAAAGTCAAACGAAGCTTAGATTCGAACCTGAAACCATCATCCTGGCAAATATGAGCCGGCCACCCCTCAAATTATTATTAATTAACAATTTCCAAGCGAAATGTAGCGAGAATTAATTACTGTTTGTTTTTCCGAAAGTTTACAAATTTACGAAATTGCCCCCGTACCCAACCTTTTGCGTAATTTGTTGCTGGAGTTATGTTTGTATCAAGCAATTTAAAAACATTAAAATGAGGGTGGAATTGTAATGAACACAACATCGTTCCTGATGGGGGGGGGGGTGCGTAATGAAAGAAACGTGACGCCCCTTGGAATTTATGTAAAATGCCCAATTAACAATCCCGTGTCTAGTTGGGTCGTCAAATTTTCAAATGAGTCAATTATGAAAATGTAAATGACAATTAAGAGGAAGAGTAGAGTAACGGGAAGGGTTTTACGAGCAGCGTCTTATCACTTGCTGAGTATAAAACATCGCACTCAATAATATCGATGAAGAAGGTAATGAGAAATGATGAAAAAACACGAAAGATTACAAAGAACAATTTAGATTGAAATATGGTCAGTAAAATAATTATTTTAATGGAGCACAAAGCTCATTGGTAGGGCTGTAGGGCATTGTTAAAAGCAGAACAACAGAGATAAGGGACGAATGTTGTTTGTAGACCGTTTTAACTAGTTAATTTGCCTATTGGCTTTTTTTTTTGCTGTTTTAACTTTTCGGTGGTGTTCGTGCCTTCCGGATTATTCCAATGTTTGTTTACAGTTTTGGCAATTTCATTTGGCCGAATGTGTATTTTCCCCCCAAAATTTCAAATCTATATAGGTCTACAGTGACAATAGATAAAAGATAGAGCTGTCAGAAACGCTTTTTCCAACGTTATCACTGGCCTTTTCAGCCTTTATTGAACATTTGCCCGTGCATATTTACATATTTAATGTGATTATATTATTGAGAATTGAAATTGAGTTTTATTTCTACCGCCTCCCCGCTCGCCCGGGGGTGGGAAAAAAGTGCCACAGTTCTAGCCACAGTGTCGTACATTCCGCTTCAAACTGCGCATCGTGCAACTAAGCACCGGGAAAGCACTCAGACCCCGTGAATAATTAATGGAAGTAGTATTAGCGTTCCTTTCTTTCCTTGTAGTGTTTTTTCGCCAGTGTAAATGGAAATGAGGTTTTCTTTTGTACAGTTAATAAATAAAGTGAATAACATGCAAAAACCCAGAGAAAATACAAGGACAATTTGGCGTAATTTCGTCTCTAGAAATGATTCTCCTGAAAAAACCCTGCCGCCAACTACAATAAATTTTGAATGAAAATTTAGGTTTTTTTCCTACTTATTAGTTATGGTATATTAAATCATTATTATTAATTTTTCAAAGTCAATTATTTACTGCAACGAATTGAATTTAAGATAAGCAAATGCTAAATTACATTGTTTAAATTGACCAATGCCTAAGGGTAATGATAATTGCAACATGATTCGAGCATAAATTATGTTTGTAATGTGCGGTTATTTAATTGACCATGGCCTCAAAAAGGACGAGCCCGTGAAACAACGCTCGGACATTCGCTAATGATGAAATTGAACTGGTCGTCGACCGGTACAAAATTTGATCTAACCAAAAAAAAAAATTCTACGTGTAATAAGATATCAATCAAAAATAACGAACGGATGAACGAGTAAATACAAATATCCAATGTTCTTATTGATTAGTCACCAATTAATTGGTTAATTTAAAAGTCGGTCTCGACTGTAAGATTTGTTACATGGTCAGCGAATATTTGCCCAAGAGTCTGACCTTTTCCTCTTCACCCTATTTTGACGTGTTAGCACAATAATAGAACAGTTCGTTGGCTGCGTCTGTTTGTTTAGTTGAGTGTGAGAAAAAAAAAATATCTGTCTATTCGTGACCGTTCTATAAATACGGATTGTATTAATGAATTGTATTTAAATAAACGGAATTTTACTGACGATTTACAATGCTCAAAAACACTGGCTAGGTTCAAACACATGAAACTGAATATCAATAATCAAAAATATTTCCGCACTGGGGCCTAGTTGGCCAAAAGTGACATCTGGGATGGTCGAATTGTGCACAGGTTATGACATATATTTAACTAATTTGACACTCAGAATTTAGACTGCCATTTTACAAAAACAGTCCCTTTTCAAAATGAAATAAAAGAAGAGAACACACAACTCTCCTCGCCTTTTCTCTTTTCTCTCCTTTTTCATTTCTCTTTTTCTTCTTTTTCGGCCTTTCCATTTTTCATTTCAGAAAAAAGAAGAAAATAAACTTTATTCTTGGGCTTAAAGCCTTCATAAATAACAAAAGAAAATAAAAGAACCGTATCTAGACTGCTCAAAACAAATAAACAAAAGAACAATTAAAATTAACCCCCTAAACTTTCTTTCTTTTTCTCTTGGACATTCTGTTTCCCTCTCCCTCCCTTTTGCTGTCGGCTTTCTTTCCCCTTTTCTTCTTTAACCGCCTCTCCTCATTTTTACTTTTTCTCTCGGACTTCTGTTTCTTTCTCTCTCTCTCTTCCTTGGTCTATTTCCTTTCTCTCTTTCTCTTTTCTTCATTTGCTGCCTTTCTTTTTCTCTTGGAAGTCTTTCTTTCTACTTCTGTCTCACTCTTTGGACTCTCTCTCTCTCTCTCTCTCTCTCTCTCTCTCTCTCTCTCTCTCTCTCTTTCGCTCCCTCCCTCCTTATTGGCTTATTTTATTTCTTTCATCATTACTTCTTTTACTATCTCTTTTACTTTTTCAACCGGACGTCTCAATTTTTTATGCGCCTCTTTCTTTTTTCTCTGTCTCTTTCTTCCATTTGCTCGCCCTCTAGTCGTCGCTGCCTTTATTTCTTTCTCCATGCCATACGTCCCTTTTTCTATCCTTCTATCTTTTCTCTAGTATTAGTTGCTAATATGAGTGCCAATTAACAAAAAATATAATAGGCAAATAGGCTTCAATAGACTAGACCTTTCGTCGTGTCGAATTCGAGTTTGACCATGACTTTGATTTCAACAGGTCTTATCGAAGGGTTATTACATTTCACGTGTCGTGTTCTAACAGAGCTATGTCTATTCAATCTGTAACAATCTGGTGTAAAAAGAATTTCTTTTTCGGCCACGAAGTTTGAGATGTCGTCTAGTTCATGTAAGAGAATTGCTCTAAAGAAGGATAGAAGCCGTCTGGCCGGCTGTTGCAAGCCTATCTGACATTCCACCGTTGAGTAACTGTACCGGCGGTCGGTCAGTAGATTCACTTACTCTTCGTTTTGTCGAATTGTTGATACGATTCTGAACGGACCCAGTCCGTTTTAGAGTGCACCAAGGATTTTTACTTTTTCCAGGGATTATGAAATAACAGGCTTTGAACTAATAGGTCAATTGATAACCATCTGGGGTGTTCACCTGGAAATTGACATTTCGAGGAACAACTCTAAGGTTTTATCCAAGGATATTTTTATTATTCGTTTAATCTTTTAAGTTCCACGGTTTATTCCTGTTAACTGGGGGTATTCTGTTGAATAATGGTATTTCGGCATCTGCGGTATTCCTTTTCCAAGCTTGGGCATTCAGGGTGAAACCGTACAGAAATGCTATTATGGTTTCAAACGATTGCTATTTGAAGAAGTGGTTTTTCTTTTATCACGCCTCGTGACATAACGAACGTCCTTGTCAATTGCGGTCCTTGCAATTGTGTACCTCAATTGAGTCATGTAGGAAATTCTTACCATTGGATTCCCACGTGAGGCATTGTCTGTGTTCGCATTACGAGGTTCTCATCCTCTTCAGAAGAAATCCGTTTCCGTTCCGTCTGCATTCCTTATAAATGCTTTTAATTGCTTTATACCAAATTTGGAAAACATTTTCACGTTTTTTATTTGACGAATAAACGACCTCACACGAGGAATAAAATTGTCATTTCCCTGCTCTAATGTGATTTAAACGTTCTAAAGCGCATTCCGTGAAATAAGAAACGAAAACGTAATTAAAGAATGCCGAGAGGTCCTGGAGGTATGCCGGGTATTTCCAAATCTTAATCCTTTGGCCATCTTGCGGAAGTGAAATTAGAAAATTTGACTTTTAAAGAACGAATACCTGTCAGCTGAATGTAATCGGTTGGGGGAAGATTAAAAATAAAATTGGAATAACCCTCGATGAGAAAGTTTCGAGTCATTTTCATTTTATTATTTATGGTAGATCAATTTGCTGATTTGCTCCAGGTTGCGCAAACATTTTGTCTCATTTCGGCCGCATCTTTTTTCTAGCTTTCTCCAATTTCTCTAATCAAGGCTGTTTAATTGCCATAGTTATACTAACTTCACCACACAGGGTAAATATAAATTTACCAGCTACATAGACATCGTCATTCGTCCGCTCACCAATATGATCCAAAGCTAACGTTCCCTCTTGACTTCATAAGTAGGCTCACTATTCCTTTTTCTCGCATCCTACTATCCGGCCCGGGGGACCAAAAGTTTGATACTCTGGAAGGTTACTCAGCGGCAATCATGAAGAATTAGGGAATAATTATCCTAGACTAAGGAAAGAGTTTGATGCTTTCATTTAGACGGTAGCAGATCTGAATGACGCTTTCGCGAGTCAGTCGTTGGTGATTTGACTACACCTAAGCAGTCTAAATAACGCTGTTAGGTCTGAACTATTCCACGATTCATTTATACGGTGTGATTAATAAACCTGTATATTTTGCTTCTGTATTAATTTTTAGTTAACTGGTCAAACCTCCAATTGACACAGGCCTGCGCTCGATTTTTAGCGTCGCCCTCGGAATTTTTCTAATTGATAGGAAGTTAGTTTGATGTAAAACTTTTTTGAAATTGCTATTGAACTTATTAAAAAAAATGTAATTTCATCTTCGATGATGGTAAAACTGGTTCGTGTCTATCCTCGCTGACGTGGTGCGTTTGCATCTCTCCCTGCTTATAACCCTGACTATAGAACTGACAGGCCAAAACGCATGCGCAGGCAGACGGAAATGATAGAAAAAGACCAAACTACAAATAAATAAATAAGATCTTTAAAAAAAAAAATAAAATAGCTAAATCATCTTTGCGCGCTTAAAATACCTTTTTAAACGAGTAATACGTAAAGTAGTTAACATATATATTTAAGATCACAACAACTTTTTCACTTATTTTTAAATTTTTTAAAATTAAATTAAAATATCAACAACTTTCCAACGAGTAACGGGTGTTATTGCGAAAATGAGTTCGGATCTCCCTCTCCTACAGTTTCCCTGGCCTTTGTACAATTTTGTAATAATGAAATACGAATTTAACATTCTTCGAAAAACGGACTTTACCAAACATCAAAAAATAATATTTACAAAATTTTACTGTTTAGCGTTACATGTTTAAAACATTTTCTCTGCTTATCTAAATCTACCATTGTTGTTTATGTAAGGTAATTAACTATGCAGGAAAATTTATTTATTAATCTCTTTTCATTTCTACTGGAAGTTTAGTATGTTGGGATTTTCTATTTTGGGTTGTTGAATAAACCTATTTGATAAATTAGACATCATTAAAGCAACAAATATTCTAGGAAAAAGTGAAAGAGAAACCATTGACAAGACGACCTACAGCTACGGCCACTCGGAAAGAACACATCAATGTTACAACATAAATATAATCATTTAATGACGATGGAGGCAAATCGTAACCCACACAAAATTATGATGAACCACCAAAATTTTGCTCAATTTTAAAGTTTATTCCATGACGTAGGAAAAAGGGTGAAGAACAATTTGCTATATAGCATAGAAAATCAAGTCAGTAACGATTCACGTACGCAATTTACTTCTGGCATCATGATCATAAAAAGAACATGGAATCAAAAGGAACTGAAGACACAATAACCGACTGAAACAAAAAAATATGTAGAGATTAGTGACCGTTAACGGATAATTATTCAGTTATCGTGAGATGCGGTCTGGTGTGATGTAGGTATCAGGGCACTCTCAACACGACATGGCACAATTACACAGAAGACAAACACTTTGAGCCCTGAAGATGATCACAATAAAAGATCGAAACGTTGGCACGATAAAGAAAATGTTTTTCTGAAAATTACATCACACCAGACCGCATCTCACGATAACTGAATAATGAAACAAAAAATGTTATTTATAAGGTATCTTGCTAAGGTACGGACAAGCTAGCTAAATTAAGCTTGAAGTTAAGGTTGCCTCTAATGATTAGGAGTCCGGCTCGTATTTCTAACGATATCGGCTCTACGTTCGAATCCCGGCACAAACGATTGAAGTGGGTAGTGTAAAGCGGTTTGACCCCTCATCCGCGACTTCCAGTGGATATTTCGATGTTAACAGTACCGCCCTGGAGTTACATACTCAACGTAATTTAAGCTTCAAGTTATATGCGTGCTCTATTTATATCATAAAGTTTAGTTAGGTTTTCATTTGTTTGAAAAGGAAATTTAATTGCTTTAATGGTTTGAACAGGAAGGTTATGGTAGATAGATTATTTTACGGGTAATTATTTTTTCTACTTATTTCCTAGGCTATAACTGACCCGAAAAAAGGATTTACTTTGTCTAAAAAGCTCGTACGTGTAAAGCTGTTTGTGTATATATATATATATATATATATATATATA
>CM077114.1:16114719-16153684 GCA_039619505.1 Cimex hemipterus | reverse complement strand
CAGATATGGCTTAGGAGCGGCAATAACGCAAAGGCACAGACGGTCTGTAGAGAACACTGAAATGTATACCAAAGATGCACGAATTCTCGGGGACCTTCTAACTCTTGTAATTACATTAAATTATCAGAATGGGGAGAGATCGTATTTGGTTGAAAATCGATTAGTTTTGATTAAATTTGATGTCGTTTAAAAGTTTAATTAAATTATTGCCCTATCCAGTGCAATCTGACATATTAGCCAACGAGGCCGCAAGTGTTTTTTTAGAAGTCAAATTATTATTTGTTATAAAGTAACAATTACATTGGATTGTTGTTTTAATGAGATTAATGTGTATATTATCATACACAGCTCGATTCAGTTTAAATTTTAAATTAAGACTTTTTAGTCAGTAACTGATCAGTTAATTATGTAATAACAATAAGCCAAAGTCCGCAATGCGTCTGTAGAGAAAAGCTCTTCGATGTGCCCAACTAGAAACTAGTCAAGTCTTTGCTCCCTAAAGAGAGCGTGTAGGCTAGCCGCCTGATTTAAGAATGGTTTTTGGGCACAGTTGCACGGTCCTCTGATCCGGTGTTTGTATGTGTTTTTTTTAATATTATTTATAGATCTGTTTTATGTGTTGTCCTTCCATCAGTCTCTGTATTTTGGATCGATGGCGGACTATTGATAGAAACATCCCATTGACCCTAATTTAGGTTAGATTGTTAATATAGAGAGTAGGTCGATGGAGGAATATCGGCCGACTAATCAGAATGAGTACCGTTCATATGTGAGAATGTATTTATTTGTGCGAATATATTATAGATGTTACTTTTAAGTTAAATTATGGTTGAGGGCTGTCCAAAGTACCCGAATGAATGAGTCTAAGCATTGGTTGTTGAAGCGACAATTCCCTGGGCTTAAATCACATCAGGGGTGACAACCTTTCGGGGCGTTAATTAAATAACTCGATTTATAAAACAATTTTAAATAATTTTGGTATAAAACATCTAGTTGAAAGATTTTTAACTAATTGGATAATATTCATGTCATGTTATAATTATACTCGTGTATTTTTTATAATACGTGAAAAAACCTTTCTAAAAGGTTAACAGAAAATATAAGTGTGCTCGAATGATAATGATTCAATAAAATTCAATCGGTTGATAACTAAGCCGTTCTGGTGTTAAATGGACTAGTTTGAGTGGTCTGGGAGTTAACGAACTGTCAGACTAGGACGGACGCTCCTGCGGTTTTAAAGTTCTACTTACAAAAAAACCGAACTTCTCGATTGAAAAAAGGACGTCGTAATCGCGAGTTCGAACAGCCTTCACTAGTTGAAATTAAAAAAGTTTTCACAGGCGGAGAATTCTCCAACAGATATCAGGAAATTCCAGTTGTTTCGAGAGTTTTGAAAAAAATTGGAAATAGCGACTGAAGAATTCTTTATCCTAGGAAAATTGATTTATTTGTCATTTTTTAAAAAAGTTTTTGGTACAATGAAACTGTTTTCTCGCGAGTTATATGTTCAGGTCTAGCATTGCAGCATGATCCAGGTGTTTCACGTTTCCCTTTGCTTATCTCAATTGATAACGTTCACACACAACATTAACAAAGATAAGATTTTTAACATGAAATCGTCGCCTTTTCGTCTTTCGTTAAATAAATTACACCGGGTAGACCAAAATATTCCTTTAAGCTCATTGTATTCAGAGACGAACAAATAGAAGACAAATCACTTTGGACTGCGACGACAAAAAGAATTCTTTGTTACAAATACGTTTTTTCTACTCTTGGCCTGTAGACAGCCGATTCTGACCATGATAAAGGTTCTCCATTTGAATACTTGAGATCTTCACCTCACACAGATCTAACAATCGCACGACGGACTTCAACTAAACTTAGGACTATTCAACTAAACTTAGACTGCCCTCTCACTTTCTCCTCCCAGTAAACCCTTCACTCCTTCCGAGGTCAAAAGTCACCTATCAGTAACACCTACCATGTATTGATCTTACCTTCTCAAGCATCTCTCTACGTCATATCACCATAAACTCCTTTCGTTCCATTAAATTAACACTACCATTCTGCCATTCAGTGTGGTCACAAGGCGGTAGAAATTGAGTCGTTGAATCCTGTTTGGAAGAACGGACGTTGGAAGATCAGGCTCAATGAAACTAAATCTCAGCGAATAGTTTAACTGCCAATATTGCTACTTTCTGGATACTTTCCGTAACTACTGTAATAGTAATAGTCCAAAATAACGCAGTTTTTATTAAAATTAAAACGTGATTTGGTAAACCGAAAAGTATCATTTTCTGATCAAAATGGTACTTTAAACCCTCATGAAACCTTCACCCCTTGGGGTTTCACTTCTACTCCCATCAACCGTTTCTCTCCAAGTAACGAGTCGTCCGCTATTTGATAATTTACATAGACTAAAGATTTACCTGGAACTCGTGTCATAAAACCGAACTGATATATAAAAAAATTCCCCATGAGAGCTCGAAATTTCAAAACGCCTCTATACACCAAAACTATAATTTTGAAATAAGACATTAAACTGCGGGGTAACTAAACGTTCCAACCTCCAATGAATCAAGACACTACAGTATAAAGTACTTCGAACCTTGAACACAATTTTATTATCCAAACAGGCCTTCAAATCCAATTTGACCTGGAAGCCTCAAGTTGATACAGACGCATCCATCAAAGCCATAGACCTTTCATCCCAAACCCCGTGATAAAATCAGCAAAGTTGTCGGTGTTTAGCGATGTTGTAACAATAATAAAAAAGCACTAAGAGCATATAAGGCGGTTAAATATGCTTAAGGATCATATGATAAACTGTCGTTAAAGCTCGAGAAACAACCTTTAGCCCCGGGCAAATATTTTTCTTCCTTATGCAAAATGAAGCATCTGTCGTCCGTCAAGGAGGAGATTTTTGAGGCTTTTTACTGTGACAAAGGAATTCAAGCGGACACTTTGTTCAAAGCTTATTACATATTTTCTTTAGTTTAGTGGTTATGCAGTTTGGGAATGTAATTTAAACTCATTGATCATCATTCATCAACGCTGATATATCTCACCGTTAAGCATATTTACCAAGGATGATTTAATACTTTTTGAAACGATAGTTCCTACTCACAAGTACTACTCAGTCCTCGTACAAATTCATTAATTTCTCGGTAATTGTTTGCTTTATGAGTTTACCATTCTTCAACGGGGAAATTTCTGAATAAATTAGTAACGTCAAATGACTCTAAAACACAGTATATTGATGTTATTCGCGTTGATGTGGTGTTGTTCACCCAGGTTTGAAATTGGTGTGAGTTTTAATTATTTTGTCAATTGTACTTGCAAGTTTATGCCACGGGGAATTATAAAACAACACTACTGATCTGACAGGTTTGTTTTCCTTGTGAATTTTGACCGCACCCTTTAACATGGGGGTTTTCTTGTTCATTGGCATATTGGTCATCTGAGAATAAAAAATCAATATTTTTTTACTGTTTGAACCCTAGTTTTTAGCTTTAAGGTGGGATTTTTTTTGTATTTCTTTACATTAGATATTCTTTAGTAATTCCTCAACTTTAGAAACGTAATTTTGATTTTCAATGATAACTATATTATTTCCTTTCTCGGCTTTTAAACTAGATTCGTGGTCCGCTTGACAGCTCAAGTAGTAGCGTAGCGGCGTATCAAGTCGAACATCGTGTGTTCCAATCCCGCTCGTGACAATGATTTTTTTATATCAACTAAAATCGTTAATTAATTGTAAGTTGTTACTTTTTATCGATAGACCTAATTGTACGTGGGATATTTAGTTTTTTGACGTTTTGACGTTGAAATTTCCTAAGTTTTGTTTTATTATTTCAGCACATTTATATTTGATATTTGTATTTGTTACAACAATCTACCGTTGAACCAAGGCATTGTAGTTTTTTTTTTATTCAATTCTGTATTAGGGACCAATTTGCTTTTGTTTAATAAATTGTTTTCTCCTTTATTTAATGCCATATTTGTTAAATTTATAACCTTTGGTTAAAATTAACTGGGGTTATTGGGTCTTTATGAGTATTTTTATTTTTCACTGTACCGTACTTAAGTTTTTAATTTTTTTAAAAATCTAATATGCTTTGTTTTTTATCAATGTAAATGTAACTTTTGATCGCTTATGATAATCTTATTCATCCCATTCTACTGGAGACTATATCGCTAAAATGTCTAAATTGATAAAATCGTTTTGTATCTCTTTGACTGTATAATTTATGTAATTCAATATTGTAGGAGAGTTGAACAGTTCTTAATATTTAATTTAGCGAGAAGGAATTTTGGGGGTTCGATTTGATTTCAATCATTGGGAATTAGTCCGGATTGATTTATTGATTTTTGCGCATGAAAGTTTTGCTTTATAATAAAGATATAAAAGTGCTTGTTTACTCACAGATTTTAAGTAACTGGAGGTCATATTATTGATTGTGTTATAATCTATTGCTACTTCGACTAGTAAATTAATAGAAATGATGAGTGATTGTATGAACACTCCGAAGTTGGAGCAATATATGTTTGTGCCTTGCCCTGCTTATATCCCTGACGAACTAAAGATGGCGTAAAATGAACGCACAGAGTAAAGGGGATTGAAGGGAAATGTTTACTTCGGCTTGTTTTGAAAAATGGGTCTGTGCCTAACCCTGCTTATAATCCTGACGAAATAAAGATGGCGTTTGATAAGAAAAAAACGCGCAAAAAGAAAATGAACCGAGGGAAATGTTTATTAAAGCGTTGTTTAAAAATTCACCCTACTCATCTCGGTCTGAACCCCGGGCTGGCCAGTTTTACAATTTTTCTATCAAAAACAACCCGATTTACGGTTATTTTTTCTTTAGAATATCCAGGTTCTTCTAGGGTAATTTTTTCACTGTATTCTTTACCACCAACAAACCATTGATATCGTAGATGAATATTGATTGTGTGATATGCTACCCGAAAGTGAGGTAGATGAGTTCTTTGCTTCTCACAGCGTATAGCCGAATTGAAATTGGCGTAAATTTTACAAATTTCACAACAAAAGCTAGCAGACAAATAAATATATCTCAGGACAATGTTTATTTCTGCTTTCTTTAAAAATTCTAAAGATAGTTCCTAATCACACTAAGTTAGTATAATCCTTACTGAATAGTCCGAGTACTTAGTGTGAGTAGGTACTATCTTTTTAAGAAGGATTGAACACTGCCTTCATGTTCTACGCATACAATTTAAAGAATTCAACCAGTTTTAATTGTTTTAACATTTGTTATTTCACCTTGTTTTTAATTATATAATTTTTGTTTCAGGTATGATTCTTTTGTGCTTTCTGTGAGTCGTGTTTGTACAAGTAAGGTATGATATAGTTTATTGCCATTTTAAAATTTAAACCACGTAGAGGCTCAACTTTAGATTTTATAAAAAGTTTGTTAATGTGTATTGTAAATTTTCGTGGGACGTGCCTGACAGAATCACAGCTTTGAATAGGCGTGCGAGGTCGTCTGGGATAAGATCAAACTGCGGCCAAATGTTTAACAATGCGCTGGCCGTCCAAAGGGGAGATTCACAAAACGGAATGCGTTAACTTGGTCCTCCATAGATTTATGTAAAACTTCCTTTTCATCCTTTATAGGCTGGGTCAGTTTGTATCAAACAGTTGAATTAATTTCCTTTTGACACCAATTTGCAACGTTGAGGTAAAATTCAACAGACCGTTTTTGTTGGGTTGTTATTTTCGTGCAAATGTTTTTGCCATGGGATGGGCCTTTTTTGTAGTCTGATCCGCGATTCTGGGATACGTCTATCATTTCAGATATTTATCTTACATATTTCTTACAGGTTGACAGGTCCTTTTACCCTCTTTGGAAATATTTAAACTACAATATTTTCCTATTTTATACCAAGAGTAACTGTTATTAATTGATGCATTCATGTTTTGTGGTCTAATCGACAATGTTAATTATTTCAATTAATTCTTTCTGTATGTAAGGGTTTGGTTGAGATGAAAAAGTTAGTGTCACGACGGGGATTCGAACCCACGATAGCTTAAGTGGTTAGAACAGCGGAAAATTGCGAACAATGGTATTGACCCGACCGTCGTAGGTTCGAATCCCGCTAGTAACTCTAACTTTTTCATCTCAAGCGAGACCTCATGTAAAAGTATTGCTATTTAGATATCGTGAAATGCGGTCTGGTGTGATGTAGGTTTTCTGAAAAACATTTTCTTTATCGGACCAACGTTTCGATCTTTGAGATCATCTTGATGACTCAAAGTGTTTGTCTTCTGTGTACTTGTGCCAGTCTTGACTCTCAACACGAAACGCAAGAATGGCACATGTATACAGAAGACAAACACTGAGCCCTGAAGATGAACTCAATAAAGATAGAAACGTTGGTCCGATAAAGAAAATGTTTTTCTGAAACTTACATCGTACCAGACCGCATCTCACCATATCTGAATAATTATCGATTAACAGTCACTAATCTCTACAAATTGTTATTAATTTATAACCATGTAGCTAATTATGTGGAATTTTTTTCCAACCTCTCTGTATTACATATACGGATTATACCTACATCGTTTTTAACCAAATCCCACGATTATTTTTCCATTTTAAATCCAGGGGCCGCCTGCATAATTTAAATGTTTACGGTCACGAAAGGTTGATATAATCAGGAATGAAAAAAATCATTCCTTTGCTAAGTTTTCATACATAACATTGATGTGTGTTAACATTTCGGATTTGTAAGTTTTTAAAATGAATGATGGGTTTTTTACGTTAGGTATTTGTTTCATGGGTTGGACCCGTTGGGTTGAATGTCAGCGCAAAATGTAGATGCATCACTCCTGATCCTGGACATTTCCCGGAAAATGCAAATATCCTCGGCCTTTTGAAAGCCCGGCTATGCATCGGACACTCCTCATAAAACAAAACAACCCCTCATACTGTCACTATGCTAATTCGGTCAGATAACAAAGGAGAATTATCAACTGTTTGTTAGTGGTAAATTTGTAGTGAGGAAATTGGCTTAGTTATACATAGATAAAGCAGGAATTTTGTAATTTAATAAGCCATAATTCTAGCTGTACACAAGGCAATTATCAGGCTTATTGCTGAAATCCATTTATTTTACTGCTAGTTTTTGTTGTAAAATTTATATCATCTTCAATTCGTCTGGGGTATAAGCTGGGAGAGAAGAACTCTCTATCAAAAACAATCATTGCCTCACCTTCAGGTAGCATATCACACAATCAGTACTCATATACGATATCAATGGTTTGTTGGTGGTAAAGCATACAGTGAAAAAATTACCCTGGAAGAAGCTGGATATTCTAAAGAAAATCGAGTTTTTGTCGGAAAAAATTATAAAACTGGGCTGTCGGGGTCCAGACCGAGATGAGCAATTTGAATTTTTAAACAACGCTTTAATAAACATTTTCCTTCAGTTCCTTTATTTATGCACGTTGTTCTTGTTACGCCATCTTTCGTTCGTCAGGGTTATAAGCAGGGTTAGGCAGAAACCCATTTTTTAAAACAAGCTGACGTCAACATTTTCCTTCAATCTCCTTTACTTTGTTCGTTGGCTTTACGCCATCATTAGTTCGTCAGGGTATACGAGAAACAAATATTGCTTCAACTTCGAATTGTATCACACATTCAATCAGATAATGAAGTAATAAAGTAAAATTTGATATAGGGAAATTCAAATGAATGTGAAGCGAAGGAAAAACGCCAGTCAACCGAAAATCTGTGTTGATGTCTCCTTTGTCTCTCTTGGATTATTCCAATCTTTTTTAGTTGTTCATTTAGCTTGGAGTGACCTGTTAAGAATCCTGTTATTCACAGTTTTCCTGCTTTCTTTGGTACATTCCGTCAGTTCTTTCCTTCTAAAATTTGTAAGGTGGTTTTTGGCTTGTTTTGTTAAAATAGCACTGTTAAGTTCAGATCTAGAGTAGGCTAAACTTTTAAAACAAATCTGAAAAAAGAAATTTTCTCAGGAACCCTTTTATTTTTGCAGCTTCGACAAAAACATCTCAAAATTTAAATGTTTTGGTTTAATAAAAATAACAAATTGCTTTAAACATCGATCTAGTAAGAAAGTTTTAAGACATGTTTATTTTTTTAAATCTGCCGTCACATTTAGAGCAGACTTAAATAACTTTTTTCAGAGTCGTACGTTTGGTGTACAGCTTATGTATGTGGGTATCCTCATTTTTTCAAGTTAAGAATGCTGTAACTAAGTAAGCCATAGTACAGTTTTGTATCTATAATTCTGTCAGAACCATTTCGGAACCTCGCCATAATCAGTATGTCGAAAATAAGCAGGTCGAGGCACAAACCCTCAGCTTCCAGAAACCCTCATAGCTCAACCGTGGGATAGTATATCATACAATGATTATTTGAAGTGCGGTCTGGTGTGACGTAGGTTTAGAAAAACATTTTCTTTATCATGATACGTTTGGATCTTTATTGAGATCATCTTCAGGGCTCAAAGTGTTTGTGTGCCGTGTAGATGTGTCATTCTTCTGTGTCGTGTTGAGAATGCCCCCATACGATCTTCACTGAAAACAAACACTTTGTGCCATGAAGATGGTCTCAATAAAGAAATCCTACATCACACCAGACCGCATCTCACGATTTCTAAATAATTAACCTTAATGATGCTCGATTGTAAGTTCGTCATTTATATTGTTTTTATTACCAAGGCGGGCTGTATATTACGCAGCAGTATCCAACAATCTACCATATCAACGGAAATAAATTTATCACTACGTCCAAGTAGAAGGGAATAAAAAGCAGTCCTTAGACGGGGATCTACGCGGATTTCTGCCATACTTGAGTTGATTTGGGGATGATTCATTGCTTCTCCTTCCTAAAAGTCATTGTTCTTCCAAAGAATGAGCGTTCTTCAAGTCTATCTCTCTGAGGATTCTCTTTAAGCTTATCACGGTTTATACGATTATTTGCCTTAACTTTTATACGAAAGTAATAAAAAACCCATCTGAATTAAGTTATAAATATTTCAAATTTCTCTTTCTAATTTGTTTAGTTCAGTTGTGCGATTAATTATTACGGACTCAATTATGCATGCAGAACAAGATTAATTGAATCGAAATTTTACCCTTAAAAAAAATTCCCATTCTTCACAGACTTAAAATGCCTGTAAAAGTTCGCATGAAAACACCCTTTTTAATTGAGCAATTAAAACTTATAAAGGCTTTCCTGGTTAAAAGTTTTTCCTTACATTTAGTTGCTGGAAAGTTCTGCTTTTACATCGGCTCAGATAATCACTCTCATATTTCATTGTTCATATTTCAAGTTTTATTTACACCGCAACAATTTTATATAAACACGGAATGTTTTAGTATTTTGGTTTTTCTTAACTGTCGATGAAGAATATGGCGAAATTTTCAGATGGAAATTTAGGCCAAATGTCAGTTTTGAGATCGAAGGCCAGCTTGTACTATTGAAATTAAATATCACCGGGTTAAAAAAAGATATGTTTTTTTTTAAAGTCTTGGTTTAAGCCGACTTGAGAAAGAACAAGTTTCCTATTGAAGACTTTCAGCTAGGTTTCGTAAGGGACTCCAATTACTCGAGCTGTTCCGTTCTATTTTGATTTGTTTAGCATGAACGTGCTGAACCAGCATTGTGTCAATTATTGGGTCCGTCTTCACTCGCGAGCTTGTTGAATTACTCATGAGGGCCATGAACGAAGTACTAACATTTACTACAGATCCTTTTATGATCTTATTTTATAAAACTAGAGGAAACTAGTTCGATTTTATTACGTTTAAACTTAAAAATTCGATTCGTCGAGTAGTTAGTCTAGAAATACTTAGACCACCAGTGATAGAAAAAATTAAAAGCATTGTCACATCAGTTTGTAAAATGAAAGTCAAATGGAGGTAAGGAGATACAGATGGTTTGGCAAAGGAAGCAGAGAGATAAAGGAGAATAAATATGATCCAGGGATTCACTTAAATCATACTTAACGAGGAAGTGAACGATAACGAGGGTACCGAGAAAAGAATTAAGACAAGGAAATATTGATAACATTTGAAAAAAATGATTTAAAACAACAAATCTGTGGGATACTAGCTCAAAGGGAAGGTAAATCACACTCAATAATAAAAGCAAACAAATGAGGCTCCTAGCAGATGATAACGTTACGAGAAACTGGAGGTTATTCTCTGAATTCTACAGCATTCTGGTTTATTGTACTTTTCCTAGTTCGTTATGTCGATTTGATTGATATGTACTTTTCTTTTAAGAAATATGAGGTCATTGCTGTAATTTTCTTCTTAACTTCTTGGCTCATGAGGTTGTCTATTGAGCGGCTGCCTCCCATTCTAGGATAATACGGATGACGGTTTACTCTTCCTCACCGGTGTTGTATTGGTATTTTCCCAGATGCAGGAGAGTAGCATGTTGTATTGAGTCCCATTTTGCCCGGTCTAACTGTAGCTACTTTGCATCTCTGTTGCAGTCTACAGCTGTATTAAGCTTAATACGAGGTAACAAAGCTTTTTCAAGGACTCTCTTGTGGATCCTTCTACTCGGGGACTTCCACTTTTAGTAGGGACCTCTGCTAATGATGCCTGCTCGTAATACCTTTAAAAGCTTCTGCTATTCCGTGTCATATGCCTCCGGAGTCTGTAGGTCCAGTCAGCAGTCCAGCTGCATCAGCTGATGTATCCCACTCATGACAGTTACTTAATTTTACCTCATCCCAAGACTTTAGAATTGATTAATTAATTGATTGAAAGAATAACTTGGTCAGTCGACTACGAAAACTTAAATGGATTAATATTTAAAAAGGAAAAGAAGTAACAACGAAACATCTCCCCGTGGCCATTTCATAAGTCACTGAGAATCCAATCCCATGACACATTTTAAAATGGCAAAAAGAAAAATATTCGGACGGTTGTAGGTTGAGATGAATAGCTAGCTGGTGTCCGAGAGGAGGTCATGATAGTTCAAGTGGTTGAGTAGCGGAGTATTTGCTGAAGGTATTGGGCTCAAATCCCTCTCATGACACTGACTTTTTTGTCTGAACCAAGACCTTAGAAAGAATAATTGATTGATGATTTGTTCCTTGGTCTTACGGACTGTCAGTCTGTCTGCTTGTTCATTATTTTGCCCATCTAGGCATCTCGCTGAACTGACCAAGAAAAAGGCAATTTTATTTTTGTTTTCTGTATTCGAATACGTTAAAAATTAACTATTGTATTAGGCTTTGTAATCTTTTTAGATTAATTTGAAATTAATCTGCATAGGAATTTAATTTTGAATTTCTTCTGCATAGGAAGAAACTTTTGACACCCATTTTAAAAATCCGAAACGTTTCTTTCACGTAGGCTGTTGGTCATTTTCCTCCCTTAATTGTCGCGGGGGGCCAAATTGCCGCCTTTAAATATTTATGATGAAAGCGGGGACGAATGTTTGCACCCCCTTTCGACAAACGGAATGAACCACTCTGCCTCGGTTTAACAAAAGTCGTCCAATTTGCATTCTAATTATATTCCCCCCAATTTAAGAGCGTCGAAAACAAGGTGAAATTCGTTTTATGCAGAAATAAATTGCCGCAGTTCTAAAAAAACATTGACTGGCATGGTTGAGCAATACGATAAACCTTGTTTTTTAATAAGGGAAATATGGAAACTATTGGAACTTGCCTCTTGATATTCCGAGAACGCCTTAAGATTGCTAAATTGATCCAATTTAAAATTAGAAATTTCAAAAATCTGCTGATATTTTTTTCCTTAGAAAAATCATGCTAGAGTTTAGAAAAGCTAAGGCGTAATAAAGCCGAAGAGCCTCTCTACAGTACAATTATAGGACTCCTCAGGGCTCCAATTACTGCTGGTACAATTGTTGTCCTTCGCCTTGTAAAAACAAAGTCGCTTGATTATTTTTTTCCGGCCAAGATGAGTCTTTGTAAACAAACAGACAATTAATCTAGATAACATATTTATTGTATTTCCTCGGCCACACGATCGCGCAAGCTTCTTTACTGCGATTTAAATAAATTTATTTAAAGGTATAAATTTTTTCATTCACGAATCACCGTTGACCGGAATGTTGTAAACACGGAATCCGGTCTTCCTCGATTGGGAAAAATTAAGGGTTGGTAAACAGGTCGGAGGGGGTGCCCTTTTTACGATCCACCCGAGCCCCCGCCGGTTCCTTACATCAACCCAATTGGTTAACCCAATTTTTTACGACTTTCCGGTCTTAACTATTTCCAGCCGCCTCCGACCAATCCAAGTGGATTCGGTCAAATTTACTTAAGCCACGAGGAAGGCCACTGGTTATGCCTGGACAGGCAACCTCGACAGACGTTTGAAATATTAGATTTACTTCATTAAAAGGTCGGCTTATAAAATCATGTGAAATATAATGCAGGCGAAAATAATTTATAAGAATTGACATCAAGTGCTTAAATTTTTAAAGCTAACATCCCTAATTATAGCGACGCTCAGGAAAAGTCTATCCTTTGAATTATTTTAAATGTCTTTTATCCAAAGAAAGGAATAGTGATGTGTGTATATTTGGTTTTAAATTTCGTATTTACTTTCATTACAAACAATTTCTCATAACCTCCCGCCAGTATTTTTCCTAAAATCATACAACACCACTATACTCAGCAATTAAAAATTTATTGATTTGTACCTTTATTACAATTCGTGTGTAAAATGTGATGCGTGTCGACAGTTTTCGTGTCCCAAGTGACCCAGTGCACAGGTTAGTAGTTCGGAACTGATTACACACTTGACATTCGACTGAGGTTATTTTTCGTGAGTACTGTTTCGTAAAGACGTAAAAAGTTATGTTTTCATCTGCTCCCAAGTTAGCTGATTATAATGCAAATGTGCAAAGAATAATATGGCATGACAGATCCAAAAAGGTGTTCGAAAAGTCTAAATTTAACAAAAGTTCCGGATCTGTTTAATAATAAATAATAATAATAATAATAATAAATATTTTTAAATGTACATATATATTTTTGCCTTCATGTAGGTGATCTGTTATTTATTGGTACGAATGTATTTATTTGCGTGGATAGAGTGGCATATTCCCGATTACCCCAAGGAATGTCGAGTGTACTGGGGGTTGGTGGGCGCAACGGTTTAGGCGTTGACACGGCGCACATCACTCTTAAGATCTCGGGTTCGAATCATAATTACAATTTTTATTCCAAAAACACTTGCCCTTGAGAGTTGATAAAAAATCGAAAACAGTTGGGTTAGTGTGAATGAATTCCCCAATTACCCGGGAAATACTGAACACTCCGGTGTTGCGAGGAAAGTCCGGTATATGTATGTAATTTATTAGCGTGAATGGCGGGGCTATCCCCAATTTCACCGTAAAATATCGTGTACTCTGAGGTAGTTTCTTCAACTGCAGAGAAGTTGAATCCAGAATTGCAAAGGTAAATAAGAAAGTGGTCGCGATAACCATTAGTTTGGCCCCACCTTTTTCCTTATTGTTATAAATTTATATTCCATGGTCTATTCGAATCTACGCCCACCATGGCATGTACCGGTCAGACGCCGCATCACTGGGACACTGCAGTTCCCAGTTGGACATATTAATTGATTTTACTGCATTTGTATTCTCTTTATTTTACTAGCATTCATATAGTTATAGTAGTTTTTTCCAATAAATTAATAGTGCCCATTATTTCATGGCATTGTGTGCCGTGGTAATGACCTGATTTCCACATGTTGTAATGCGTGGGTCAGGTTATTATTTTTTCTAAAGATTGCGTGTTTAAAAAAAAAATAGTTTGGAAAATTCTGCAACATACTTTGCATTTTACATAACCACGTTTTAACGTTCGACTCGGGTCTGGAATACAAACGTTCCGAGAAGGGAATTTGTGGCTTTCCGTTTATCTTAATTATAGTCCACATTGTCTATGTTTAAGGATGGCACAAGGGAACGCGATAAGGCAAAGGGGCTCGGGTAATATGACACGCCGGTCGTCCTTTCAGCCCTTCGATTTGCATAATGGCCGAATTGGCCGCTCCGGCATCATCATGGGTTAAACTGACCAAGTACCTAATTTTATATCTTAAGTCTTTTTGTTAACGTTTGATCCTTTTTTTTTGCTGTTTATACCCATTGAGTCAAATAAAACCCGTCATCGATAAATTACCGATCGCGTGGCCAGTCTACTGGCACGTCTGTGTAACTCAGTCGTTTTTACGATCATGGTTATTTACTGACGAAATAAATTCTCAACAGACATCTAGAGTAATACGATTTTATTTATAACAGAGATTATACTTGAAAAATCGGCTTAGGTTGTTATTAGTTGGAGGTGCTTGTTGGTCGGCGAGTGGATGGACATGGGTCCGTCTGTATTCGCCCGGCTTCACTCATACGCCTATTTTTCACAGATAAAAAATCTTCAGACCCTGAAAGCATAAGCATGTAAAACTGTCTCATCTGAAAATGATAGCTGATGAATTTATCCAAAACCTGGGAAAATATAACCTTACAGTATATTGGGTGCAAGGCACAAAGGAATTTTTTCCAATTGCGGATAAACTTACCAGGGAGGGTTTGCAAAATCAGTTATAGAACTGTAACTTACAATGGAGGTAACAAATACTCCAATCAGATACGGACTACATAAAACAGGAGGAATGAAAAAACTCCAGTTGATGCCAGACGCTTAGCCAAAACTTTCAAACACATTGCTTAAACTATGAACAAGGCTCAACATTGTCAATGCCATCTGAGAAAACATACATACCTGAGCTTATTCAATAATTACCCCATTTGTAGAATAAGCAAGGGGGAAAAACCTACATCATCATCGAATACGAAGTACTCGCTCAATGAAGTCATAGCCTACTGTACAAAAAAAGACTACGTACTCCTTAAAAAAACGATCGAGTCAGTTTCATTAAATAAAAAATCAAGGAAAAGTAAAATAATCAAGAAGGCTTCATACCGTCGTCTCCTAGTACATAATCTTCGTCCTCATCATCAGAATCAAATATATTATTTACGAATGTCTTGCGGGTTTGTAGGGTGGTGTGTCATTAGTCGTTTAGGTCGTTTCTGCCACTCCCCGGTCCTCCTATCCTCACGCCATCATCTCTCAATCAGTAGTTTGTCAGTGTGGTAATTAGCCCTTTTTAATTTTGTGTCTGAGCGTAGTGATGCAATATCTGAACTTTCGGCTAAGGCAGTGCACGCATGTTAGTACCAGAAGATTGCAGGAATACCAAACTTCATAGTATCATGGTAATCACTAGGATCGTAAGGGTCCTACGTCTATTATGGTTTGTATTATTTTTCCACTCTCCCCGCACATCATGACGAAGTATCACATCATTAATACGCCGATTTGTTGATTGGAGAGATTTTTACGGTCGGGTATTTTTGTTGTACTGGTGGTTTTGTTTTGTCCTGGGAGGTGGTTTCTGGAAATAACAGGTTGCTAGTTATGTGTAGGCCTAGGACTTTATGTTTTTCTTCTTGTATATGGGTTAATCAAATTGTCGAAGATAGATAGTTCGTTTTTTCTAAAAGTAAGAAAGTCTACACTACTGGGTCCTTCTGTGCTTGCTGGCATCGTATCAACAACTAAAGAAGCGTGGACGTTGATGTTGAGGATACTTTGAAGTGGGATCACTCGACGAATTGAAACCTACTGCACCTATTAGTGTAGAACACAGAAAATCACAGTGATTACCACGATACTACGAAGTTTGGTATTCCTGCAATCTTCTGGTACTAACATGCGTGCACTGCCTTAGCCTAAAGTTCAGATATTGCATCACTACGCTCAGACACAAAATTAAAAAGGGCTAAATGCATTCCGCAACAAATAGGCGTACTAATATACCGTGATACTTCGTCATGATGTGCGGGGAGTGTGGAAAAATAACACAAACCATAGTAGACGTAGGACATTCAAAATGGGACAAGGGACTTAGCAGCCAACATAATAGACAAAACAATCGTTCTACCATCAACACAAACCAACACATAAAGAAAAAATTACAAACAGTCACGTTGATAAAAACTGACAAAAACAATAATTTATAAAGTAAAGGACAAAAAGATTCAAGAAAAACAACGACGGAGTGACTGTGGTGTTAAATCCTTTTTAAATAGAAATGATGAATAATGGAGTGAGTGTGATGTTCGATCTTTTTTAAATAGAAATGATGAAGTGAGTGCGGTGTCCTTTTTTAAAAAACGGAAGTCCAAAACATTTTCGAAACACGTTTCCGAGGTTTTCAAACCTCATAACTTGATCGATATTGAAGATGATCAATTTTGACTATTTTCTGATAAATACTCAAACAGAAATGTTTTGCAAATTATGAACTCAGCGTAATGAAGATTTTCATTAGATAATATTTTTAATATTTTATGATTAAGTGTATTAGTTTATTAAAGGGAACATAGGGAGAGTTTGTTCTCATTGTGAGCATGTGGCTTAGACAGAAACTACTCAATTTAATTGCTAATTAAAATGAGCCCTGATGATTTCCGTACATTATTTGGCAAAAGTTGAGATTAAATAAAAAAATATTATGTTTTAATTAGACAAATTTGGGAAATGGGCATTTTACTTTATCATGTTCGCCTTTTTTTCTAAGCGGTCTAGCCTTTCAGGGAATTTAATTTATGTCTTATCTGTATTCCAAAGTTATGACTACGTCTCGACGACCCTTTACTAAAAGGACATCGTCCAACCTTTATCGAAAGGTGAGACCTTGTTCTTTACCTTTTGGATTTATACAAATCGATTGGAATTTAAACAAATCGCAAAACCTTTTAATTTTTGAAGGCCGCTCATGAATACTTTATCATCCGGGCGACAAATTTAAAATGAACAAAGTTTTTTATTATAAATAATAATTGAAAATACATTGTTAGGGGGGTGGCGTACTATCGGAGGTTCATGGGAATTCAGTGTTCCGCGAATGGCCCTCTCATACTTCACATTCGCGGTAATGAATCAGTTCAGTTTTGACAAAACTATCAATACGAAATACAATAAAACAACCCTGTTTTTCTCCAAGAATCGGAACGGGGGACTCTCATACTCGTAGTCATGCTTAAGCACAATTCTCATATCCGATGTCACTCCTACGTGCGCAGTATGGAGCCAAGGAAGTGACCTGTCAGTCAGGCAGGTGGTCGTCGAGCAGTCTTTCTCTGAATGCCGGAAACGCAAAAGTAACCTCGCGTGCCAACCTTTTGGCAGTTATGATTAAGCTCGACCCACACGTTAACCACTCCTAATAAAAAGGACTTCAGTCTTTCGATCGTGAAATCTCTATCAAACAGACGATTCAGTCTGTTGAATTTCAAGACACACCCAGGCCATTTGTTATTTCGAAAGCAGAAATTTGTTCCTTTTATAATTAGCTAGCATTTTCGACATTAGATGAATGGATGATCAGAATCTTCTAAATATCAGAAAATTCTTCATTCTCACCCCTCGTCAAAACATATTTTAAAAAGTTGATGCTTTAATGGACAATTATCATATGACAAATGTTAGATGGTGCAGGATGATTACAAGTCATACATTTCGGCCGAGAAGCGTCGTCGCCGTGTACGTTACAGAGCGGTTAAGATAAGACGGAATTTATTGGCGTATTAACTGTATGTGGTCGCGAATTGCCGGCTTTCGGAGGCCGGCCTAAACCTGGTTAATGATAAATGACCGCTTTCAATGATAAGTTCGAGGGCGGGGGAATTAACATCCTCACGGTATATTTTAAGGCTGTGTGTGTTCGGTGGCTGGTAATTAAGCCAGCCCAATTTCTATGCAGGCACGAACCTCAACTTGAAATAACTATACTAGGGTCGGAGGCTTTTGGTATGTTCGTGTGATGAGTAAAGTATCCAAATCTAGTTTTAATTTAGGTCAAGGTCTATCGTTCCAACAGAAAAAGCAGACCTTTTTTAATTTTTCGTTTTGAATTTGATCCTTCGGGATAGCCAACAAAGCCAACATACATTTAGTACGAGGAACAATATTGTGGGTAAAACCGTATGTTATGTACAGGAAGTCTTTTTAACTCAATCAATCTATCTCTTCCTCTCCATTTTATCTTTCTCGCTCCCTCAACCACTCTGCTTCTCACTTTCTTTATCAGTTTCTCAATCCCACTCTGCTCTCTCACTTTTTTTCACCCACTCTGCCTTTCTCTCTACTTTCTCAGTCACTCAGTTCCATTGTTCCTCTTTCGCTTTCTTTTTCAACCCATCTCTATCACTCAATCCCAGTCAGCCTCTCTCATTCAACCCCACTCTGATCTCACACTTTCTGTTTCATCCAGACAATCTAGTACTCAATCCCACTCTGCTTTTCTTCTTCTACTTTCTCACTCATTCAGTCCCAGTCTGCTCTATCTCAGTTCCTTTTTCCATCACTCAGTCTCTAGCTATCACTCAATCCTTCTCTCCTCTCTCCCTTCTTTCTCTCTCACTTAATTCCATTCTGCTCCCACTTTTTGGTTTATGCACTCAGTCACTTAATCTGCCTCTATCCATTCTTTCTCACTTACCCAATTCCACTCTGCTTCTGTTACTTTCTTTTCCATCCAATCAATCTCTATATATCACTCAATTTCAATCTGTTTCTTTTAATTTCTTTTTCGCCCAATCAGTCTCTATCTATCACTCAGTTCGATTCTGCCACTTTTGCTTTCTTTTTCACCCAATCAATCTTTATCTATCATTCAATTCCACTCTGCTTCTTTAACTTTCTTTTTCACGAAATCAATCTCTCTTAATCACTCAATTTCACTCTGCTTCTTTCACTTTTTTCACCCAATCAATCTCTCTATCACTCAATTTCACTCTGATTCTTTTACTTTCTTTTTCACCCAATCAATCTCTTTATCACTCAATTTCACTCTGCTTCTTTCACTTTTTTCACCCAAATCTCTCTATCACTCAATTTCACTCTACTTCTTTTACTTTCTTTTTCACGAAATCAATCTCTCTTTATCACTCAATTTCACTCTGCTTCTTTCACTTTTTTCACCCAATCAATCTCTCTATCACTCACTTTCACTCTGATTCTTTTACTTTCTTTTTCACCCAATCAATCTCTCTTTATCACTCAATTTCACTCTGCCTATCTCCCTTTTTTCTTACACTTTCGATCCCACTCTCCTCTTTCACTTTCTTTCTCATCCATTACCCCTCTCTTACACGATTTTTCCTCTCTTTGTCTCTGTCTCTACCATCTTTCTCATTCACTCCCTTCCTTCCGCTCTACCACTCTCCATGTTATTAAAACATTCAATTTCTCTCCCTCTCTCTAATTTCTCTTGGACTTTAATTTGGTCGCTGTTGAATCTCAGTATATTGACCTTATAAAAATCGCTAACCTTTAATAGAATCGACCGGAAAATCATTACTTTCCCAATATCGTATTTTAAACGAGATCCCATTAAAAAAAAAAAGTAAGTCACTAAACTTCGAATTGACCCCGGTAGCAAATGGGAGAAGCCATTATGAGGTCTCGGAACGGCGCGGGAATATCGAAGTAGGAGAAATAGGAGAAACCGTCTCTAGGAAAAAAAATAATACGCCGGCAGAAAGTAAATCTGGTTTGTAGATATGGGAGTACACCAGGTGAGATACGCGATAAATCCCCTGACCCGGAATGACTACGATCCCGGAACATGCCCGAAAAAAAAAGATGTGTCACTTAGCTACCTCATTCCGCTGATCAGTATTGAAAAATTGATTAGTAAAATCAAAAGTGAATTTTGAGAGGATTACGCGATTCTTAAACTTTGAAT
This sequence comes from Cimex hemipterus, assembly GCA_039619505.1. Lineage (NCBI taxonomy): Eukaryota > Metazoa > Arthropoda > Insecta > Hemiptera > Cimicidae > Cimex > Cimex hemipterus. The sequence continues at coordinate 16,133,874 of CM077114.1, read as the reverse complement.
CATTGTCTTATTTGATATATTTTATTTATTTGTGTCGTTTCCTATCGATAGGTACTATCATCAATAAAAATGTTATTTTTACCCAAACAAGTCAAAAACAGTTATATTGATAATATAATATATTTATAAAAAGGGTTCATTTGATTATAAATATACTTTAGCATAGCACTTTTAGCCCAGTGTGGGATGTTATTTTATGATTTCTATTCGTTTTATTAATAGGCTTAATCGGGATTAAGGCTTGCTAATCTGTACTTGTGTGTGCATGTGCGCGCTTCATATGAGTTACACAAATCTGTGTGTGTTTTGGAGATTTTTTTTATACCACTGCGGCTTGTTTCTAAATTTACAATAGCAGACTGCTCCTTGTCATGCACTCAGTTTGACGGTATTTCCATTTCCAGGATTTGCACAATTGGACGATTGTGGGTGGGTTGTCGTGACCGAATTACACGACTCCGCTCAAAATCTCGTTTCCACAGACCGACAATTTTCACAGGCGAAAGTTAAGACTTTCTTCAAATAGTAGTGCAAAAATGTCAACGAGAATACTTAAAAAACGGCTGGCTTGTTTGAGTTAGGTCGGTAGTTAGTAATTACAATGGATAAATACTACTTCAGTTTTCTCTACTTGCTAAATTCGTAAAGTCGTGTTAGATCTAGAAAAATGATGGCTAAATTCTGCTAGAATCGGCTACATATCTAAGCGAGTTGGTCCTTGGCTAGCTGTTAAGTCGAATCGAATAGCAATGTAGGAGACTGTTAGCTGTTAGGAGTTAGGTAACATTTCCCATGAATTGAACCGCTAGGTGTTTGTTCTTACATATTTTTATTTTTAGACCTATTTTTATTAAATAAATCAATAAAAGCTTTTAATTAATTTCTGACCAGACTCGCATGGAATCTTCACCAACTATGTATGTATTCACGTCCTCTGATATCCTATTCAGTCCGGATATTCACTACTGGATTCAAGAACCAGTTATTCTATATTTTTCTTATCTGGTCAGTTCGGATATTTATCTATACTTTACTTTTTATGTGTTGCATTTTTGTTCTATGTTAATTTTTCTAACCTCGAAACATTCAACAAGTATTTCTACAATTTCACAATTTTTTATACAAATCAAAGATTGCTATATTGAATCATATGGATACTTATCCTAATACTAACTGTTCCTGACTAAATGTTCCTAACATGAAGCTTAACCGACGTAACCTAACTAATACTATATTATAACCCTAACGAACCTATCTAATCCGTCCTTAATTCTTATGTAAAAGTTAATCTTACAAACCTAACCACTCCTACGTTGTCTCTACCCTCTTTCCCTGATTCTATCTACGTAACCGAACCATTGCAAAACTAATTTGTCTCATCGTACCTAACCTGATCTTCTGCTGACCCTACCTCTTTACGTAGCCTGACCATTCCTAACCTAACCTGCCTAACCTTACTTACCTGTCGCAAGTTTATAAGTTTATTTTAGGAATATAATAACCTTTTCAATTGAGGATTAATGATTTTGGAATAATTAAGTGTTTTAGGGTTGAAAATGCGACAAAACAATCTTTGTTTCTACGTAACCTAACCTATCTTTAACCCTTCATAACCTATATTTCCCTGACTCTCATACTGCATCTAACTTTACCATTCTTGAGCTGACTCAGTAAGGGGAAATCGCAGATGCGAAAATGGTCACTCAAAAATATTGTGTATCGAGTATGTAACCAAAAGCATATCCAGGTTGCTTACTTTTTTTCTCTATTAACTGCATACTTATTTAACCCATTTACGTTTTCGTAGTCAATTGACCAAGTTACATTGTTCAATCAATTAATTATTCTTTTTAAGCTCTTGGCTGAGATAAAAAAGTCTGTGTCACGAGCGGAATTTGAACACACGACCTTCGGCTTTATACGCCGCTCCTCTACCACTTGAGCTATCGTAACCTATCGGACAAGTCGTGGGTCATTCCGGTCGTGACACTAACTGTTTTATCTCAACGAAGACCTTAGAAATAATAATTAATGGATTGAAAGAAATACTTAATTTAAACGATTCTTTTTTTAAGTCATCTTTCTTTTCTATTTGTTTATTCTATGTTTGATTTAAAGAATAACTGAAATAGTGATTCTTATTAATTGCTGTTTTTTTATTTTAAAAAGAGTGTCAAATAAAATATACGAATCACCGTATAATCAAGGCTTATCCGAATTATAAATTACACAGTTCATTTTGTGTATCATTTTGTTAGTTTCACTGCTTTAATGATTAAGGCTGTTAGACGTGATAAAAAAAAGGTTTTAATGGTTCGAAAAAATGATTAAGGAGGTTTGATCATTCGAGTCATGAAGCGTTGTCCGTGAGTCAAAGTTTGCGAAGAAGTTTCATCAATTCCGTTTGCCCCGGAGCATCATCGGCTTCGTCGGTCGGAAAATTTTCTCAAGCACCGATAAAACTATATTTCTAGTGTTCTTCAATATCGCTCTTTCTTCCGATAACTTTCCTGGAAGATTGATTTTAAATCCCTGGTATCAATTAAATCTGATTCGATTCTGCAATTATACGGCCTTGTCGACCTGTTCGTTTTTACTGCGAAAGAAGTTTGACACACCTAAGACGAATGATTTTCGAGAGGGAGGGAAGATTACAATGGAAAGTTAAATTAACTTTAACTAAAATTAAATTATTTCTGTATATCACTTAATGAACCTATTGTCTATATTTTAATTGCTAGTGCAATTGAAAGTTAGAAGTTGCAATTTGTCTTTTGTGGCTTTGGTATTTATTCGTTTTAAAGTGATTTCGTCTCAGTTTTGTAACTTGTTAAATTAAGATGGATGCTCTTAAAGACTCGGAGAATTACGGTTGAAATGATGTATTACTAAGAGGTTTTTAGTCGTATTTACAATAACCAATTCGGTCTAACTGGTAACTGTAAATAGATTACGTGCTTTGCCAATTACACGAGTTTAACTAAATGTCCTTGAGTTAACAAGGTTTTGAAGCTTTTCCTTATCAGATAAACCATCGATGGATATTGAAATGTGATCTTTTCATTTTTGTTTTCGGAATATACCGTCATTTCCCTCTTTGGCTATTAATTTACATTATAACGGTAGTGCAATGACGGATTATTCGTCTGGGAGTGCTTTAATTATAATTTACACTCGGGATCCGTTGGGGGTATTCATTTTTCTTTTTATCCAGACACACCTACGTCTCTGACGTTTAAAAAAAGTTATCCGGTTGATTCGGGGGGTTGGAAAAAAGCTCACAATGCCTATCGATTCTACCGTCACCCGGCAGTCTACGAGTCGCCAAACACACACCTAGTCTATTTTTGTAGTTTTATAAAATTTAAAATATTTACTTTGCTACTGTTTCGTGTGAATAAAGTAAGCACAACACATTGGTATTCATTTAAAAAAATTTGATCGTCTTAAGATTTGTACATTTGGCTTTTCCGTTTCTTTTTGAGCCTAAGTTGTTTTTGTCGGTCGTATGTGTCCAGGAAAAAGTTTTTTTGCCCATAATACAAAGAAAATTTAGTTGTTCACTCTCGCACTTTAAATTTAATTTAGTCATATAAATCACATGGTCGCAATATAACCGACAGATAAGAGGACGCAGTAACTTTCAGTTTACGAGGAGAAGGATCGCGACGGACGTGAATTCCTAAATTAATAAAGGTGTATACATGTCCGACTGCTGTCTGTGATGCTAACGGTTCTAGGTTCGAATCCCGGCAGAACCCATGGTTTTTTCATTGATTATAGTATGAAAAATATATAGTAAGGGTTCGATCCTTCGTCTGCGATACCCGACAGTTGTATGTTGAACCCTGTTATATGACAGAAATTACTTTACTTTATTTTACAATTGTTCTTGCTAATAGACGCCAGGAGCCGAAGAAAAATTTAAAATATTGTAAGGTTTGTTCTTTATCTAGAATGTGAAAATAATACGTATTAAATATATACATTTTCTACGTTGTTTGTATTAAGAGGACCGAGGTAGCTGAGTCGTTAGCCGGTTTGAATCTCGGCTCTTAGGTCCGTGGCTTGGGTTCACCTCCTACCCTCACCCCTTGGATTTTCTGAACGCTCCCCTTCCTCTCATAGTCTATGCCCGTCAGACCTGGAATATTACACATGTGAATTAGTTCTGTATTTTAATTTTTAACTTAATGGTTTTCGTTTTCTGCATAGATTTTACTTTTCTATTGTTAAATAAGGATTAGCGAGCTTTCTTAATTTTAGTTTTTTTTTGTGTATTGTGATAATTTTTAGGAGCAACCTATGTTTATATTAAGTTGTCATTGTGTATGTATTGTTGTTTCTTTCTGCAACGACCTCCGACAGGCTGATTTTGCCAATACATATACTTTTTTCTATTGTGGTAAATATGATTACTGTAAATCTCGCTCTCTTTTTGCTCTCTCTCTCTCACTCTCTCTCTCTCTCTCTCTCTCTCTCTCTCTCTCTCTCTCTCTCTCTCTCTCTCGCCCTCCCTCCTTCTTGCAAAATATAAAGTCAAGTCCTTATTAAACATAAGTATTAAATGATATTAGGTTTATAAAAAAAACGAACCAAAGAAACTCTCAGTAAAGCATGCCGAAAAAAAATTGTTTTATGAACCTGAAGAAGCTGTAAAATACGAAAATTTATTACAAACGCAAACATATAGTTTTGGATTGCTAAAAAAAATCATCATAACTCTGGATTTTGTTAAAATTCAACTTTATAACGGCCGTTTGGAAGGTTGGATATTTCTTGACTATGTTAACAACGTTTAGATTTTATAGAAATTTAACCGAGGGACATAAGATGGAAATATAATAAAACTTTTCATACGATTTAGTTTATATATCCCGTTTTCATTTATTCATGAAGTCCTAGTTCGTTACATTCTGTATGATTTATAGGGTTTTAAACCTCACTGAAGTTTCCTTTACATCGGCGGTGTCGTTTGAAATTTATAACCATTTTTCTAATTTTCGAAAAATCTAGGAAGGCTAATTGACAAAAAAATAGTCCCCCCCCCCGACTATTTGTATTCCTGTTTTGTGGATTCGAAAAACTAATATCAAGTTAGTTTCTTGTTAAACATAAAATTTAACCTAATTTAGCACATCGATTGGTTGGATCTACGATTCCCTGATAGTCTGTTGGTAAATACAATTTTCACATATTGACAGTGTGAAATAGTCTTATTGCATATTGAGGCCAATAAAAAATACAAGAAGAACATAAAGCCAAATTTAAAAAAAGCATTTAAATAAAAACATTCATTACGTTTTTTTCTTTGTTGAAGATCGTTCTTACTCACAGTAAGCTGTTTTACAACGTTACGATTTCCAGGCTTTTCGGTCATCATCAGGTTTTTTTGTTTTTTTAATACATATTTAATCTATCTCCCATTTTTAATATGTACATAAATAATATCAAATATCCAAATAATTAAACTAATTTTTTTAATTGTTATTATTTTTATAGTAATTTAATAATGTTAAGTATTTATTATTGTAAGATTTATTTGTGTTATAATTTTCGCGTTTCGCAAGTTCAAGTTGAGCGTCATTAAAAAAATCAGCTACTAATTGGAACGTCGAGTTGACGGAGGTATCAGTGGTTTCACTTCACGTCGAGAGACATGGTTGTAGAAGTCCTTCGACCTGATGATGAGCTAAAAGGCCCAAAATCCGAATCATTGCAAAACAACTTACTGTGAGTACGAACTATCTTTTTAAAAAGATTGATCACCACACTCACTCTATCATTTCTATTTATTCATTTAGTTTTTTCTCCTCCTAAGATCCCTTTGCCCCGACGCTCCCATATTTTTCCATCTAGTATCACCAAATGTTTCTTGAAACTCGGAGATTCCATGTCCCCTTGTTAGTGAAAACTAAGTCGTATTAAGAGTCAGGCTAAGTCTCTGGAGCCTTATAAACAGGAAGCTCCATAAAACGACTATAGGATCTGAATATTCCCAGAAGGATCGTTTTGTACGGCTTATATAGTCAACCTTCAAACTTTCTTATTCTAAACCCTGCACAAAAGGCAGATTTGTTGCTTAAGCGCTCGGAGAATTATTTGTTTTCAGGCTGTGTTCCCTTGGGTTTCCTTTCTAGCCTTCATCATCCTAGCCTTTCTTTATACTTGGAAAAGGAATTGGAATTTTTAGGTTCATCTCGCTCTTTTTGCCATTTTCCTCTCTTTCTTTGTTGCACTTTATAAACTGTTAAAAACAATTGTCCAAGAAGATTTTCGACGATAAAATCCGCGTCACGGGGTTTCCCCAAAATCATTAAACATTTTCTATCGCGGCCCCCCTCCCCTGAAAGCGTAGCGGACTCGTGTGCCAGGATAATGGGCAAATCCTTTAGCGTATGGTGACAATAGTATTTACAGGGGCGGTAATTGATTATCAGGGCTAAGCCACCTGTGAGCACGGCGGGGGTGGCCGCCCGCTCACTCTAATCTCCGTCAATTTCGCCTCGACCCAGCTTAAATTGTAACAGCTGAAATTATGAATCAAAGTTGAGAGATACTTGAAATCATTTTCTCAAAATGTTTTCACTGCTTTGATCTACTGGTGTGTTTTGGGAATAAAATTTTTATGCCGGAATTGCAACATAACAACGTAGTTACGTAAATATTTCACGAAATCCATTGTCTTTTACAACACGCTGGTTTTTGATCATCTTATCTTGAATACAAAATTTAATCTAAGGTCTTGTTCGAGATGAAAACGCAAGTATTACCCACGATTCGAACCAACGACCCTCGACTCGACCACCAAGACCTTAGATTAAAACTATAATTAATTAAAATAATTAATACAGTCAGTTATGCATACTCTAGCACAATCAGTTATGATTCTTAAAAACGACCTCTTCAAACTATATACTTTTTAAAACCAGTCTGATTTGCATCTGAAAATTCTGTGGGCTACGTGTTCCACTTGGCATACAAAGCATAAGGGCTTTCTGTTTGTTCATATTTCCTCTTCAATTTCAAAGAGTCTTAATATGTCAATTATGATGGTAATAAATGTTTTATTATTATTCAACAAAAAAATACCCGGAGTTGATTTATAATTATGTAAAGACTGGTTGAAATGAAAATTAGTGTCACAAGCAGGACTCTATCCCACGAACTCGGTTTTGTACCTCAGTTGTTTACTAATCATATTATTTGATTTTTTTTTAATCAGCGAAAACCTAAAATCTCTCTTTAAATAAAGCATATCTCTTCTTAATCCCACCAAACGCAAACCTTGGGATTGAACAGTGGGTCGTTGCATTTTCTCTGGGTTTTCTTCCCTAAACATTGTAGAGGACATTTCATCCCCAGTTATCAATTTTTTTAAGGAAAGTTAACTGTCCGGTTGGTTGGAACTCTATTCTTCTGAAGGTTAGCCATCCTGCTGGTTAGAACAGTATTCCTTTCACGAAGGCAGGCCTTTTGGCTGGTTAATGATGACAGTTTAATTCTGAGAATTGGCCTGCGAGTGGGCAGGAACTGTCTCACACCCCGAGCCTCTTTCAGACAATTCCTCTCTGATGATGGTGCAATCCCGAAACGTGTGAGCAATTCAAGAGTAATTCAACAAACCCGTGAGTGAAGGCGACCCAATAAGTGAACCTATGCCAGTTCTGGATAATTACGGTTCTTTTTATCGAATCATTCAGTTTGACAAAAAAAAGTAATAATATCGGGTTAATCTTGTAAACACAAAAGCACATTTATCATCACATGAATAACTATTAACAACAAATATATATACACAAATACTTATAGAAATGTATCACAGTTGGAATGGTTTACAGTAAATTTTTATAGTTTTCAAATCTTTAAGGTTGGTATAGAAAGGAAAATGGAAATTTCAAAATCCTGTAAAATTTCTAAACCTGTTAACACGATATCTCATGGTGAAAAATATGAGATAAAGCCTTTTATAACGTCGTTAGCCAGAATGTAATAAAGTTCGTTGTATACAAGAGTGCTATTAAAATTTCGAAACACTTCTTCTTTTTATCGCCATTTTTCTTTCAAAACATTAATGTTTAAATCGGATTTCAATTCTACGGCACTTTTCTCTTTTGCGTATAATTAATATATAATACGGAACAATTTATTAGTCCCATGGTTAAGATTAGTTAAATATTAACATTTTGACACGAAAGGACCGAGTGTCTGCACAGTTTTGGTTTCCTTTGAAGAGTAAAATTTTCCCAGGAAGGAAAACGGCAATGGAATGCGCGGTTGTACCACTAGAGATGCCTCACTCACAAACGTGTGTATTTTCAGTTCGCGATTTGCTTTTGAAAGGATTACGATAATATGATTTCTTAGAAGAACATTGACGTTGGCTCTTTATAATAATACAGTTCTCCTCTGTCATGGGGAAATCCAAGCCAACCGCCCATTAATTAACATTATATAATTCTATATCACTGATAATTGCAGTTATCGAAATTTATTTATAATAAATGTTATCGATAGATCTTTTAGGCATAACGAATTTCAATGAGGATTTATATTTTACACTTTGATGGATAACCTTATTACGCTATTTAATTCTCTTTTCTCCTTGTACTGTTTTCTTTCTGTATATTTCTTCTAATTTCCCTCTCTGTTTCTTTATTTTTTCTTTGTCTCCCTTTCTTTTCTATATATTTCTCTTTTTTTTCTTTCTCTTTTTTTCTTTCTCTTTTTTCTCACTTTATCATTCTCTCTTCTTTGCCTCTCTCTTTGGCTTTCTTTCTCTCAGCATTTTTCTTAGGCTATCCTTACCTTAACTGGTTTACCAATTTATTAAATGCGGAAAAAGACTGAAAATCCGCCAATAGAGAAGTGTGGAGATTTTAGTAAAAGGCATTTTTCGTTTCAAAGAGTTGAGATTTGCCAATTCGTCCCCAGTAACTTTTTAATAACATTTTTCTACTAACTACTTAATGACAAATTTATTTACGTGGAAAATATAAATTGTTGAGATAGATTTCTTCGTTTTATAGAATTTTTGCATTATTCTTTTGTTGATTACTCCACTCTAAAACTTACTTCATGCTGATTTTAAGCAAAATTATTGACTCGTATACACGAACTATGCTACTAATCAGTAAATTACTAACTTAAGTGTATATATTGTTATATTTATGAAACTGTAAAAATCTATATAGGGGGTATCTTTATTTCTCTTTTTCTTACTGTCTCTCACAAACTCTCTCTCTTTTCCTCTTTGTATTTTTCTTTCTCTCTTTCTTCCCTCACCCTTTTATTTCTCTGTTTCTCTTTTTGGCTTTCTTTCTCTCAGTCTTTACTTTATTTCTTTGTCAAACTTGAACATCTTTGCCAAAAAATTTCTTTTACCTCATTTGCTTTATCTGTTACATTCAATCAATATGTCTTTCTCAGTCTCCCATTTTTTCATTTTATCCCTTTTCCTTTGTCTCTATTTCATTCTATCTGTTTTTTTTCTCGTCTTTCCCTTTTTTCTGTACATATCTTCTAATTTTTCCCTCTCTGTTTACCTATTTTTCTCTCTCTCCCTCTCTTTTCTATATCGTTCTCTTTTTTCTTGTTTTCTCATCCCTCTTCTCTGTCTCTTTCTTTGGCTTTCCTTCTCACAGTTTTTTCTAAATTGCTCTCTTTCTCACGCCTTTTACATTCAATCAATCTCTTTTTTCAGTTCAGTCTCCCTCCCATTCGTTCATTTTTCTTTCTATCTATTTCGTCCCATCTCTTGTTTCCTCTTATTTGGCTTTCTTTCTCTATATTTCTATTAATTTATTCTCCTTCTTTGTTTCTCTCTCTCACTCTCTCTCTCTCTCTCTCTCTCTCGTCTACTCTCTTTTTTCGATCCCTTTTTCTTTCTTTAGCTCTCTATCTCCCTTTTTAGCCCCCTCTCTTTCTAGGTCTATTTATTTCTCTTTTTTTCCTTTCATTATATCTCTCTGCTTTCCTGTTCTCTCACTCACGCTCTCTCTCTCTCTTTTTCTTTTTTCTTTCTCTGTCTTTTTTTCTATCCCCTCTTTTTCCTTTTATCTGCTTTATTAGCTGTATCTCGGAGTGCATTAACCTGGAAAAATATTTAACCTTCAAGAGAATCGACCGAAACTCGACTTGCTCTCCAACAGAATATACTAATATGATATCCAAATGTTTACTTTAACCGCATAGTACATTCATATGTGTATTTAGTAGTCATTATTGACCTATTATTTATTTTTATTAAATTATACATTTATCTAAGGTCTGGTTGAGAGGAAAAGGCTTGTGTCACGAGCAGGATTCGACTCGCTTTTTCATCTCACCCAAGAAATTGGATTAAAATATTTAATTAAAATATATCGGTATTCTTTTAATTATCATAGTTTTTCTTTTTTTACGGGCAAAGTTTAAATTAAGCGAATTTCATCACGTTCATTATTTGGCCAATCTATAATATGATCTATTTTTCGATCTAGACTTATATTTGTGACATATTATATACCCAATTTTCATTATAAATGGCCAATCTAAAGTGGACAAAAGAGTACTAATTTTATTGCTCTTTTCTCCAGAATCCCATGATCACTAGAGCGTTGTTAAGTTCCTACATGACCCATTACAATGAAGGTTAGCCACAAAGGAATGTTTTTCCTGGTGAATGTCCCCGTTTCCTTCTGTCATTGTTTTGTCTTATTGTCTGCAAAACCGAGACAAATAAGATAACTAGTGGCTTGAAAGAAAATTAAAAAAAAATTCTGGTGCCTTAATGGATTCGACCTTAAAACAGGTTCAAATTCTTAAAAATCACTTTATTGGATGATTTTTCCAGTTTGCATTGTTTCCCTTGATATCGTTTCTCAAAATATTGTCATGTTTTGGGAGGATGTTAGGAAGAATGTTAAATATTTTCGCATTTTAGTTTAAATTAATATTAAATTTAGTCTTTCCGGCTAATTGGTTATTCTGCCTGTTTCCATCAGATCTGATGTAGGTTTGCTCCTTGCAAACATAAAACATCCTGCTGTCCTTAAATTGACACGCCCAAAGTCAGATCACGCAAATCCTTGGTTGTCTGCTTCCTTGTCTGCCTCATTAAAATTACAATTGATTACAAAACAGTAATATTTTTTATTGACAAATTTAACTCTTATCAATCTTTGAACCTAGAATTATTCGTATTATCAATGAATTAAATGCTTGATTAAATTACGACTTTCCCCTTTCACAGGAGGTGAAAGTTGTAAAAATTGTCTTATTAAATTTTTCAGAAAGAAATATTATACGTCGACGTAATTTAAGTTCTTATCTAAAAGTTGTTAGGTGTTCTTCCTTCGCTGTACTTTCTCGTTTTATTAGTGCAGGCGTGTTCCAGACTCGGACGGAACTTTGCCCCGTTGACTGGGCTTGAAACTTATCGAAACATGATATTGTTAGACAACGCGTTGCTATGTGTTATAAATGTGTACATTAAACAAAAATCGTTCTATACTTTAACTTTTGGGTTTTGTCGTTTCATTTGGTTAACGTACATGCTTTAGTTAACTACGACTTAAACTTTAGTTAACATTTTTAACTACGACCTAAATATTCCTTTTGTCATGGAACATCAAGGTCTTCTACCAGCCTGAAGAGGAAAACCACGGCTGGTTTGTGTTAACATATGTCCTACGGGTGCTGGCCATTTTTTCGATTTGCGGCCGTGACAAAGAAAAATTATATACTAATTGAATAAAATAAAAAGTAGTTTATAAAAAAATACATAAACAGCGATGAATCTGTAGGTTGGGTCGTTTCGGTCTTGTAGTGAGAATAAAGTAATTCCTGCCCTACTAGGAGGACTTGACGTCCAACCAGTGTCATAGACGAAGGGTCTAACCAATTTACAATACTTCTTTCGCACTATTCTCGATTAAAATTCGACGAGCTTTGTCGGAATTCGAACCCAGAACCGCTAGTGTGGCGAATATTAGTCGGACACCACCAGCCCCCAACTCTAAGCCTAAACCAACTTGAAGCTTATCTACGTAGTTTGATCCGTCAGACGTAATTGACATATTGCAGGAGTCGTTTCATAACAAATACGAGTCGGTTTGTGAAGAGTATCGCCAGGAACATAAGCAGAACGATTCACCAACGGACCAAACAAAAATGATACTGTTAGACAACGTGCTACAATTGTGTATATTAAAAAACAAATTCTTTCTAACTCTTAGATTATGTGTTTCTTCTTTTAACGGAAATTGTGGGTTTTTTTCTTTGACCTCATAATTTTAAATGTGGTGACCCAGACGGTGACTTTATATTTACTGAATAGAATGGGGCAAGATCTGTGCTGCGTCTCTTCTTCTCCCTGTCCACTTATAACCGTCCGAAGTCCTCCCTGCATTTTTTCAGACCATTTTTCTATGCTCCAATCGCTCCTTACCTAAACATACTGTTATCCTCTTCCTAGCTTTCCCCAAATTAAAATTGAATCCAGGTTTCAAAGACGACTATAGTATTAGGCTGTTATTCTACTATCGATAAACTTTACGATAATACTGCGACCTGAATCCTCTCCGAACCACAAATGTCAAACTCTCTGGCGGTTCAGGACAGCTTGTGCAAGTAAGGTTCGAAGAAATGCTTAGTTTGACTATGACTCGTGCTCGTAAAAAATCCTTCTGCTTGCTGAATCTCTTTCGCAACACTAATCGTCAAGTTGCAAGACTTATTTAAGTTCAAATGCGTTATAAAAGTCTTTGCCTAGATAAAAATAGAAATTGTCTCATTCCGACTGCTACTTGGAGGTTGGAAGATTGGTTAACTACTTTAAGGGAAAAAATTGTAGCAGTACTATTCCTATTTTTTCTTGGGCTCGGTTTATTTTCAATAACTCCTGAATCCAATGTACACGAACAATTCACTTGTATCCAGAACCTATATGCGTTAATCGTTCTTGACGACCCATTTTACTTCAATGAGCTGGTTACCATTATCGGTAGGTGAAAGGATAAAAGGCGGCTGGCATGGCCACTTTAATGCTTAAAATATATCATAAAAATTCCACACCTAAATAGGTAAGAAGAGACAATGGTTTATGTCATTTGTTATATGCTAATCTTACTTCTTCAACAATACTATCTTTTTTTCGAGGTAGCCTAGTTAATAATCCAAATACGTTCAATGCAGTCAATGCAGAATTTCAGTCTGTTTTGAAATTAAATAATTTTATAAGCAATTAATTATTAACGGTGGAAAAAATTGTTAAAATAAGTTTTCTTGGTACAGGAAGTTGGGCAAAGCCCTTTCACTTAAATGTCAAGGAGAACGCGGCCTTTTGAAGTTTTCTCTGCTTTTTGTTTCAGTCCGAATACATTTTTGTTTCTTGGTACTCCCTCCTGGCCAAACCGGTTTTTTTAAGCAGTCCAATTGTTTGGTCTATTTCAATTGATTGTGAATATGCAATATTTTTACTGTGTCTGTGTGAAAGTAAATGGAATTATTTATAACTTTTTTCCTTTAAGAAACCGTAATGTCCCTCGGCCAACATACGATCCTTGTAATAAATTTATGTGGCGAAATTTTTTTTCAATAATTTATCGATTGGATTCGCGAAACTTCTCTATTTTTTAAAAAAAAAGGATTCGTTCTAAAGAATGAAAACTTCCACTTATCTTTAAATCGATCCAAATCTTAAATCATACCCTTGTTTTATTTATTTGCTCATGATTCAATACAGAAATTAACAGCTTTTAAAATGAAGTTATCCTTTTATCTAAAACTCAGGCTGAACGGAATTTCGACCATTTTCCAACGTTACAGACCATATCTTTAAGTATTTTAAAAGAACATGTTGAAACATTTAATAAAAATATTCTTACAAAATTTCGAACTGAGATTTGATTGATTTAAAAAAAATTGATAAAATTGTATGTATTCTCCGTAATCCATTTTGTCTAGAATTTGATGACGTTCCTGTTGATGTATAATTACAAGAAATAGTTTATATTGCATGAGATTATGAAGACAAGAAAAATTGTGTAATTTTTTTTATCAGCAATTGAATAATATAAAAGTACAAAAAAGCACGACGAGCTCAAGATTGAATGATTTAAATTTGGAAGCTGTGTTAAGAGTTGATACTACAAATATTTTTTGCTTGATAATCTGGCTAAGGAACTACCCCAGAGTACTCGATATTTCGTGGGTATTTGGGGAAAGGTCACTTCATTCGCACTAATAAATTACATTCACACTACCCAACAGTATTCGCTTTTATTTATTATTATTATTTACTGTTTGGAGGGTGAAGAAAAATTGTATAGGGTAACTCAGGCCTAGTTCAACTTCAAAATTTTAAAGACGACGCCTAAGATGCCAAATCATTTTAGACGATTTTCCACGCTGAAAACTAAAGTCCAATCGGATTTTAAATCGTTTAAAAAATGAAAAATTTTGAAATAAACACATTTCGTTGGTTTCGTTTTCAATTACAATATCCCTTATAATTTGTCTCTCTTAACAAAAATGTCAAAAGTTTGAAACCAAACTAAAAATATTAAATAGTAATTTTTTAAATTTAAATTTTTTTTGATAGCGTCACTGGTTGAATACAAATTTAGCCGGGCCATCTAAAAAGTCTATCTTGTAGAACCAGATATTAAAAAAAAATCATCGATGCAAACCTTGACCAATCAACATCATTCAATGTTTGTAAATCCCAGGCTCTGAAGATGATCTCAATAAAGATCGAAACGTTGGTACGATAAAGAAAATGTTTTCTGAAACATACATCACACCAGACCCCATCTCACGTTATTTGAATAATGATCGATTAACGGTCACTAATCTCTACACATTTTCATAATAAAATTTTGCTTGCTTAATGAAATAAGTGTTTCTCTTAACATTATTCAATTTTAATTGTCAAAACTTTTAATGTTTTCAAGCATCCCTTCACCCAGATTTTTTTTTCCTGTGCAGAGAACCAATAAGGATTCTTGATTTATGTCAGAAAGTTGATGATGTACAAGGAATCTATTTAGAGGATTAACCTATTAGCTTTATAGATCAGGCTTAACCTGGACATTAATCCCGCCCGTAGGCAAATACAGCAATGCCTGGGATAGAGGTTCCAATCTGATCAGCCGAAGAGGTCCGCAAACCCCTCACCAGGAACTCGCGAATACACTTCAACGCCACAACAATATCAACGTGTATTGAATAGCTTCGAGTTAAAATAGGAATCCCCAGTCTTCAAATTAATTAAAACAGCCCTGTGCTAGACGGGATAATAGTAAACTTGCAAATTTTATTATGCAACATTAACCGGATGTCATTAGAAGAAAAACAGATACTTTTATTTACAAATATATACATTAAATCATCTAGCGGGTTCCATCTGGTTCAATTATTATTCATTACAATTACGTTATCTTTATTTAAGGTATAAGATAAAAAATAGTCAGTGTTACGGGCGGGATTCGACCCACGACCTTCGGCTAAATACGCCGCTTCTCTACCGAGAGTTCGATCAACCCGGATTTTCGCTCCTTTTATCCATTTTTCAAATGTTGTGTAATCTATTTGATTCTCAAATGAAATGACTATGGAGAGGTTTAGAACAAAAAGGAGGGAAAATGTGAAAGGTTGGGTTGAGATTGGAAGTTAGTGCTCGAGTGGATCGAAGTCAAGGTAGGTCAACAGGTTGAGTATTCGGCGTATCAAGCCGAAGGTCTTGGGTTCGAATCTTGTTCGTGACTCTGACTTTTTTTTATCTAAGCCTTTCTGTAAGGGTTGTGGCGGCCTAAACCAACCTAGCAGCTTAAGGCGAATTACACTTGTACCTATTGTATCAAAAATATTCCACTCATTACACAGTAATAGGTTGTTGCATTTTTTGTATGCGAATAAAATTTTTGTACAAAATCAGTTTGGTAGGTATAGGTAAAGATGGGAAGTTAGTATCCGAGTGGTTCGAGGTCACGATAGCTCAAGTGGTAGAGCATCCTCAGCCGAAGGTCGTGGGTTCGAATCCCGCTCGTGACACGTGACGAGTTTTTATCTCAACCGATACCTTAACTAAAAAATAATTATTTGGTCAATCGGACCACGAAAACTAGTGAATTTAATTATTCATAACATGACATAACTTTCCTCTTAGGAGAAAAATATTAAATTAAAAACCTCTGATTGTCATTAGAATTATTATGAAATAATATATATTTTTCGTTTCTGTTATCGGAAAGGAAACAGCTCCCCTCCATAAAACATACACTAGAGGGCCTCATTAGTACCCAGCTATCATGTTTATTCAAAATATTTTCAAAATTACACAATATCTTAATTACTAACACCCAGTAATTATTGTTTGCGTGTTAGGTTTCTTTTGTTTAGGGAAACTTAGGAAATTCACTTTTTTACGTTTTATCCTTTGGATTTGGTTCGTTTACGGATTGGCTAAGATTGAGCGTGTTGTAATCATAGGTTTGAACAGTAAAAGGTCGTTTATTGTTAATAGGTTAATTACATATTCCGGTTCCACCTGTAACTTTTCCTTCTCAACTAGGAATAATTTTCTGCGTCTAGTTTTCCCGTAAAATTAATTCATTATATTAGATGTACCCTGCCCGTAGGACCAAAATGTCGGGTAGAGGGTACGTATTTGACATGCAGATCTGTTTAATTAAATAAAAAGTAATTTCCTTAATTAAATTTTTAAAAAAATTAATCATACAACTGACGCGAGTTTACAATAAAATAGCGAAAATAAATTGTTTGTAAATGACAACCTAAATGAAAGATGACTTGCTTTCGATGGAGGTGCCTTGCCAAAAAAGAAAAAAAAATTAAAATACATAAAGAAAGAAAGAAAAGAAAAACAAACCAAAGTTGAGTAGAAGGTTGCAGCATGATTCGTTGCGACTGATGATGTCGGTAACGTGTGAACATACACCAAATCGAGATTACGATCTATAATTTGAACAAGGTAGGCAGAGCTTGAAAAGCGAGAAGCTACTAAGCCCCGATGCCGATCTACCAGTGTAATCTCTTCAAGCAAAACATCAACAGTAACGCCCTCAGCGATTCAAATTTGGCCGAACATCGAGCAGCCGAAAGACGAACAAGAAGGCTTCTTGGATGTCAACATCTAGTAAATAGTAAACCTGTTTAGGTACCATCTGAGAAGAGCTTATTCATAGTTCATCAACGTAATGTGGAGACTAGCTTAAAACAAAAGTATTATATTATTATAAAATAGGGAAGAACTCCAGGCAAAATATTAACATTTCAAACTATGCAGTTCTCTCCAGTACTTTGGTCGTTTCTAATCATTTTGGTCCCTTTTTTTTCACGATACCCTTCCCCCCAAAATAACGAATACACAATATATTGTCTGGCTAGATATGCAGAGTTCATGAGGCCTTTAAATAAAACATATAAAAAAAACTACGTTTGGGATAAATTAACTATTTATTGAAAATAGAAATTAAAATTGAACCCTTTTGCCAATAGCATAAAATTGAAAAAACAAAATCAATTAAAATAATAATGAATTTGAGCTAGCTCCAGCATCAAAATTTAATTGACAATTTAAAAAAAATTGATTCCAATAAAAAAAACTTATATGTTTTAACCAAACAAGGAAAAAATCTTTTTTTGGGGGGAAATATTGATGGCTTGTCTTATTCTTCATCTTGGTTCTTCTTATTCTTCGTTTTGGATCTTATTTTTTGTTTTGGTTCTTCTTACTCTTTTTTTAGTTCTTCTTATCTTTCGTTTTGGTTCTTCTTACTCTTCGTGTTTGTTCTTCTCATTCTTCGTGTTTGTTCGTCCTATTCTTGGTGTTGGTTTTTCTTATTCTTTTTTGGTCTTTTTTATTATTTTTTTGGTTCTTCTATCCTTCGTTTTGTCAATTCTTATTGTGTGTTTGTTCGTCCTATTCTTAAGTTGATTCTTATTATTTTTTCTTTTGGTTCTTCTTAACCTTCGGTTTGGTTTTTTATCCTTTGTTTTGGTCCTTCTTATCGTTTTTTTGGTTCTCTTCTTCGTTTTGGTTCTTTTTATTCTTCGTGTTTGTTTGTCTTATTCTTCAGTTGGCTCTTCTTATTCTCGTTTGATCTTTCTTATTCTTTATTTTATTTCTTCTTATCCTTTGTTTTTCTGTTTTTTTTTGTCAATATTCGGCTTGCGTCCAAATTGTCTCTTTCCAAAGCACGATTCTATATGTTCGTTTCCTGTTTTTCTTCTCCCTGTCATTCTTTTGTTTCGTCTCCAACCGCGTGTTCAAGATTATCGTTCGAAATATTCGACATATATTAATTTCTTCGCATTGACACTCCCGTAGGAGACAGATTGACAGAAACGAGCCTTTATCGTTTAAGGTTGTTTTTCTTCGGAATGGTAAAATGTAGGTAGAGTGCTAATTTTGTCCTTTCTTTCGTCTCGATCTTATTGGCAGTATGAAATCTGAAGCGAGGTGACTTACCTTTCTCTTGATTTAAAATACGAGGGCGTAAATAACGTTCAAAGCTTGGAAAATGTTGTGAAATAGTAAGTAAACGGCTATAAAGTTGCACAGATTCTTTTTTTGAAATTCGCCCAACAGGGTTGTGAAATTGAGTACACTTGAAAAACATCCTATTTAATATTCGAGCCACAATAAATCCCACTGGACCAATGTACAGTAGCAATCCAGTGTGCCAACTGGAGCAAGGTTGCCGTGAGAATCAGTCGCGACCATTTCTCACAAACTAACAATCAAAACATCGTTGTAAATTGATAAATTAAAACGTTTTACGCGCAATGTCAAGGCTATGTCTGACAAACTTAGATATATTTAGATCAAATCTCTAGGTCGGCGCTTGCGTAAATAATAATGGATAAAAATACTAGACGCTCATCTCTTTCTACTTCCCTCACTCCATGCTTCCCTCCCACCCTTTCTCTCTCTCTCTCTCTCTCTCTCTCTCTATTTCTCTCTCCTTTTCTCTCTTTATTTTCTGAATTCTGTTGTTGTTTTCTTAGTATGCAAATCTTCGACTCTAAATAAACCCGCATTCTTTCAATGTATCTGTACCTTTCACTTTATATCAATCTTTCTTCCTTCTCTCTCTCTCTCTCTCTCTCTCTCTCTATATATATATATATATATATATATATATATAT
>CM077114.1:16060048-16114319 GCA_039619505.1 Cimex hemipterus | reverse complement strand
ATATATATATATATATATATATATATATATATCTTTTAATTATTGTTTTATCTAAATTATATAATAACTCTTGAAAAATAAACGCGATTATAAAAATCCGGACTGCCGGATCCGAGAAAGAGTTGGCGTTAAAAATCAATCTCGACATTATAATGCTATCGGAGATGCTTCTGTTGAAAAGGAATGTGATTCGTAAGCAAATATTTCTTCTCCGTCCAATTTGGCCGCCCAGTGCTCTTCATTATTATCCCGTGTGGTCGGAATTTGTATTTTCCCCTGATATGGCTTTTTCCCCTGGTCATAGAACACTCGTTCAGTCGATAATGACTGAAGGATTAATATTTCAGAAATTGAACATCAGCGTTTTTTCTGTAATTCAGTTTTACCCTTTACTTTTCAAATATTCCAGTAGTCAGCACAGGTTCCGTTTTCTGATTCTTCCTTGTAATGCAGCATAGGATTTTTTTCTGCAGCTCCGATTCTAGACAAGCCTCTGGAACCTGCAGTGTCCCAATGAACAGTCCTACTATCATTCCACTTCTTAGTTTAGTTAAGCTGTTAGTTTCTGCTATGGCCTTTGTCCATGCATTTTCATAGCAGTGACAGTTATTAACCCACTATCCGATGAATCTGCTTTTTTGGGGATTCGGTGTAAAACTAAATCTGTGTCATGTTGCTCGCCCATTTCCAGAAGTTAACGAAACTAAGGTTTTCTTGTTGTGCATGTGTATGTTTTATTGTTTAATGATATAGATCATATTATGTGCCTAACTATACGGCGAAGCTGTAGTGTTTGAACATGAAATGTCCTTGGGGGGGGGGGTTATCATCGGTGTAAGATATGATGAGGTTCAAGTAGATGCATTTGCTTTTAGGTTCATTGGCTTTTATATTAAATTTTTTGTGTTACATTTCCGACTTGTGAACTATTCTGAGGATTTCTGTTGGACCTGATGGGTTCGAGATGACGAGATCAACGTTGACATTGCTGGGAAAGAATAATTAGGAAAATGGTTTCAAATGTTAACCTGATTCATCATAAAAGAGGAGCCGAAACACAAGTGAAAACAATTCCCCCAGAGGTAGACATATCCAGTAAAGTCTATCTTATGTCATATTCGCAGACCTAAACCTCAAACCTTGCACCTGTAAAAAGGTAGAATTCTGTCGAGACAAAATTTAATGATAAATAGTACTAAGTTCAGAAATATAGACACAAGCGAAGCATTTTTAAGTTCAACGGAGGTAGCGATCGATGGCTTAATATAATTAACCCATCACTACCAACTCAAGTTCAAAGAAGATAGCAATGGCATATTCAACCCTGTGTTGCTTGAGCTTTAATTGCAACCCACCGTGCTAAAGCCTTTCGAAAGCCTGTTCTAAGTCCAGAAGGATACTTGCACACTATCTTTAAGTTCAATGACGGTAGCAATACATTACCCGATGACAGTTGAACTTAATTAAGTATCAACCCATTGTTCCAAAACTTTCAAGAAGGTATCAAAATTGTCTAAGGAAGATAGATGTGGCATATTCAACCCTATTGTACTTGAGCTTTAGTAGCAATTTGTTGTGCCGAAACTTATCAAAAACCATCTGCACGTCCAAGAATATATTGTTATGCTCAAGGAACGTAGATATGACATATCTAAACCTGATGACACTTGGGCTTAGTTAAGTAGCAACCAATGGTGCCAGAAAATTTCCAAAGCCTGCTCTATGTTCAGAAGGATACTTGCAAAACTCTCTTAAGTTCAATGATTGTAGCGATATGTTACCCGATGACACTGCGCTTAATTAAGTAGCAACTCATCGTGCGTAAAAGTCTCTTAGTCCAATAATAAATGTTATGCTCAAGGAAAGTAGAGGTGGCATCTATATCTAACCTTATCTAACCCGATGGTACTTTAATAACAGAACTTTTTGCTTTAATAACAGCGTATCGTGCCAAAACATAACCAGAGCGTGATGTACGTCTATAAACATAACAACATATTGATGTTCAAAAGAAGCAGCAATGCTATTTAAAACCTGTTGGTACTTTGGGCTAAATGGCAACCCAGGATGAAATATGTTTGTAAACGTTTCACTCAAGTATCTTCGAAGGTTTTTAAACATCGTCTGAACGAGTAAATATCTCCCTTGTATCCCTGTTTTACTAGAGTGATTTATACTTCATAAATATCGCGCTTTTTTTGTTTGTGAGTTGAATATTGTACTTCTAATTGTCATGTTTAATCATTTCCAATCGATGTATCCTCTCCTGATAGTCCCTAGTTTCTATACGCATCTCAAGTCAACACGAGATCCTGAGAGAGAAAGAGAGAATTTTCGATATTCGAGTAAGATTATAGAAATTACAGGTCTAATCAAAAGCAATAATAACCGCCCTTCCGGCACGTCTAAGTTAAATATTTGTTCAGCAAAGAAGGCTCGTGGGGATGGTTGAACAGAACAATATCTTGTTACGCGATTGTAACTGTAAATCATTGAAATCAAGGATTCAATATTGAAATATACGCGGAATAATAAAGTAATTTTCCATGCTCTTACAATAATTTGTGTATGATTGATTTCAAAATTGAATTGATCATTTTCGTAGCTCGTACATCATGCATATTTAATTCCTAAATTCCTCCTCGGAAAAATGTTGGCAGAATGATGATTGATTATGTGTGGGTGGGATATTCTAGGCTCTTAATCTAAACCCTCGCACACTTTCCAGCATTCCGCATTCATGAAATAACTTCCCGATTATTTATTAATTTATATTATTTGAGCTTTTGTTTCGTTCAGAACCACTTCTTTTCGGATTTTCCCTTTGGTATAGTTTTTCTTGGTATCTTTCTTTCAACCAAGTATTATGTCTTTTAGACCGTTTCTTCCAGTGCAGCATCCTGTAATAGCAAGAGGTACTTCTAATCTAAGTTTGATCTTTTTATCCCTATTGTAGTTTTTGTGTATATTCATCTGGCCAGTTAGTCTACTTGTTCATTACCCGAAACCGCCCGTAATCATGATTGGATCGTACTGCTAATACTGAAAGTATTATGACTTCTTCAGGGTGAAACAGTTTTTCAAACTCAGAGTTTCATTGGTTAGAGCAGATGTTCTAAAAGATCATTGCAACCTTCTGAATGTCCGATGAGACACTCCAGCTACTAATAGCTAGCTAATAATACCCCTAGTACCATAGCCATGAAGTTTTGTTACTTCAGTTTAGAGTTCGACAGCGAACTAGAATATGCTGACTAGACTGAAATTATTAGAATTCAACATAAGTAAATTCATACAAGGACACTAATAAGTCATAACAATAAACTGGCCCAAAAAAACAAACCCATAATTTACTGGACTTAGTTGAAATCATACTTACCGCTAGCATTAAGTTTTTCTCACTCTGTCCGTTTCTACAGAGTGAAGTTTCTTCCTGTGTCAGGATGTCTTTGCTATATTCCTATATCTCCCGTAATTCACTCTCGTTACCCAAGGTTAGGTTAGGTTAGGTGGCAAAGTTACTAGGAGGTGGGGTTTGTGTGCCCCAGGCACTGCAGCCTTTTGGCTTATTGTACCTTCCTAGTTCCTTAGTTTAGTCAATAGACTCGATCCTTTAACTTAGGAGGACTCGTTACCCAAGCTATATTGCTATACATGTCAGGGCTGATACCTAAGGTGCCTACTTACTACTGGGAATACATAATACTCCGACATTAGGAAATAAACTTACCTGAAAATATTTTTATTCTGCTTCATCAGAGTGAAGGTGATTACTCGAAGATTCAACCTGGAAAAGCAGATGTCCTCGATGGTGATGGTTATCATGTTGTAGGTCCGATAATTCATCCCTGCTACCTTAGCCTCGTACGAGTTCTGAAATATTTCTATACTACTTCATCAGGGTGAAGCTGATTACTCAGAGCTTCAACCTGGAAAAGCAGATGTCTTCGAAGGCATTTCTTACCTTTCTGTAGATCTGATAACTCATCCCTGTTACCCTTAGCATTATACTAGTACTGAAATGTTTCTATTCTGCTTCATCTTGGTGGAGCTGATTACTCGAAGATTCAAGATGGAAAAGCAGATTTCCTCGAAGGTACTTCTTACTTTACTGTAGGTCCGATAATTCATCCTATTACCTTTAGCATTATACTAGTATTGAAATGCTTCTATTCTGCTTCATCTTGGTGGAGCTGATTACTCAGAGCTTCAGTCTGGAAAAACAGATGTCCTCGAAGGCATTTCTTACCTAACTGTAGATCCGTTAATTCATCCTGTACCCTTAGCCTCGAGCGAATTCTGAAATATTTCTATTCTGCCTCATCAGGGTGAAGCTGATTACCCGGAGCTTCAGCCTAGAATAACAGGTGGTCACATCATTTCATTCATTGATTCCTTCCTGCTTCCAATCCTGCCCACCTGGGCACAAAGTTGTCCGCCTATTATGGCTATACAAACAACATTAAAGCTCATCTAATAGAGATTACCCGTCCACTGTTACTCTAAATTATATCCTTATTGCCTATCCACGCAGATCCACTGGATCAATAGGAAATACTATTACTGAACTATTACCTTTAGGAAAATCAGGGGAATTTACGTTAGGAAATAAACAAGACCATTATCAGACTAATCTGGCTTACTTGACCTCTGGGCCATTATCTGACCTAAAACGAATCCAAACATTTCAGTCCGACGTACTTCGCACCATGGTTTTCTGTCTTCAATAAAACTCCCGATAAAGACTTTACTGTTCTTGTTTCTAAAAGAAGACCAATCCAGATTCACAAGAAGTTCTACAACCCAGCTTACAGTTTACATAATCTTTTCTAGATCCAAATCCCTTGACCCTACAGGAAGGCTGAAACATGAGATCGTAAAAAGTGTACTCTTAATGTTGGGAAAACAGGGTCATGTGTGATTTTGCTTTAATTATAAAGTGATTCTCAGTAATTAAATACCGACATGGCTTGATAATACGTCCTAGCTTGCTATAAATCTTCTTTCCTTTTTCTTATTTTTAAATTTATTTTTCTTATTTTATAAATTTTTAATTTTTTATTTTATTTTCGCAGGTGAGCGCAAATCAAATTCCGTAGCAGACATTTTACGACGAACTCGTAAGTTAACAAATTAGATTTATCGTTGACCAGATTTTTATTTTTTCTTCAATTTTACCATAGACGATTTTTTTTTTTTTAACGTAAATCTTTCTATTTACCTAGTGACGATTCAATCACGCAGGCGGTTCACCCTAGGTCACTGTCCATGTTAATGTTACCAAACCCACTTTTCAGAGGGGATGAAGAAGCGCTGATAAATTGTTGAAACATTAAAAGTTTTGACGTTAATGTAGAGGCAATCTGTCAAGTGTGGAGAGCCTCTGGGTCGAGCCCCGCTCTAGTTTTGCACCAACGTCCACAACTTAATTGAGAATAATTCATGAAAACGTTGGACCGAACCCTCCGTATAAATATCCTCGATACAAAATTAAATTTAAACATCTCCAAAACAAAAACAAAAATGATACAACTTGCTGTTTAAGCTACTAGTCATATTTAATGTTTAAAGTGGGTCAACGTTGTCACCATTTTTAATGTAAAGAACAACTAGCACATACCAACATAACCGTTTTATTCGTCAGTATGGAAGAAATGAGTTTTTGTTGGCTCTTCATAGGGCGCGTAGAGTTTGTTCTGTTACGACCAAAAAAGGCACATTAGGACTTAAGTTTTCTAATTTTAGAACAAAATTGCATGAAGTTGATACTTTGAACCCTCGGTCTTAATAGATTAATTCAAAATAGCTGAACTTTCCAAAAATAAACTTGACAGATTTTTCGGATGGCAACACTACGTCACTGTTTGACGTGTCCTTTACGAAACCGCACATATAAAAAACTTTCAATTGGCTCAAAAAATTTGTGCCTAAACTCCCTTATTACTACAGACCTTTGGGAACTGTCATCAAATCCTGATCTAGTCAGACAGTTAGGCATTAAAACAGACTTCAGACTACCACTGTATAAGTATAATAAAAAGATTAGCAAACTCTTCAGAACACAAATTACACAGATGTACTAACACCACTGCTTTCATGCCCATATATTGTGTGGGGGAAATGTTGGGGAAAATATCACGATTGTAAATCTAAAATAACCTTCTCCCCACGTATAAAAGACAGAAAGTCGCATAGAATAGCGCAAAGTATTGGATGGTGAAATATTATAATGCTGAGCAGTTACTAAAAACAATTGTATAAATACAAGCTAAAGGAAATTATTAATAAACGTGAAGTCATGCATGTGTTTTAGTCTTAAGGCAATTTTTTTAACTTTTCAATTACAGGTATCAACGGTTTTTCTAGGTATTTATCTAATTTCTCTCTCTCTCTCTCTCTCCCTCTCCATCTTTATCCAGGTTTCGGAAAAACATTTTGTTTATCGTGCCAACGTTTCGATCTTTATTGAGATCATCTTCAGGGCACAAAGCGTTTGTCTTCTGTGTAATTGTGCCATTCTTGCGTGTCGTGTCGATAGTACCCAAAAGCCTACATTACACCAGGCCAGACCGTGTGGCGATTTCTTACGATTTGTAAATAAATATCGATTAACCGTCCCTGATTACCATACATTTCTCTTTATTACTTTCTCACTAAATGTTTGTCTCTTTCTCACATACTCCCTCACCCCCATTCATGTGAAACGCAATCACTCGTTCCTTTTTTACTTCCTCCCTCTCACTCACTACTAACTCATCTTTTTTCTCTCACTCATTGTTTCTCTCTTTCTCTCACGTTCTTTCGCTCACTCAATCAGGTTAATCCCAATCACTTCCTCTCCATCTTTCTCTTTATTACTTTCTCACTAAATGTTTCTCTCTCTCTCTCTCTTTCTCTTTCTCTCTATGTATCCATCTATCATTCTCTTCATTACTTACTCATACTCTCCCTCTTGCTCCCTAATTACCTCTCACTCTCTTATTAGGTATTAAGATACTTCTGGTACAGATAGCCTTCGCAGATCGAGGCCAAACAGGCCTTCTAGTGACAATATTAAAAGATTGGACGTGACGGCTTTCTCGACCCAAAAATGCATAAAACTCGTTTTCTTTCCCAACCCTAAGCTGAATTTGAAGTTTATCCAGAAAAAACGAAAAATGTTTGATTTGGGCTATTTTTAACTGCAATTAATCAAAAGACCTCTAAAATGTGCGCGTTTCCTTTTCAAGTATCGGCTATTTTAAAATCTCGATTAAACCCCCCCCCTTAATAAATTTGACCTTTGGAATACAGAAATTGAACGACAGAAAGCTGTTCACAACTTCCGCCGAGTTGAGAAGTCTGAGCAATTTTTACAGATCGTTTCGGTAGAAAGTACACAAATCAACTGCTCCGGGACAATTTAAACACTTCCTCCAAGAACCCGTTACTTCCACGCCCGTTAAAACCCTTAAAAGTCTTTTTTTTTAGTCAGTTAGAAAAAATACATAAAATTAATAAATAAAGTTGTCACGCTGATCAGGAAAATGAAGTGTTTCTTATGAAAAGAGTTTCTTATTTTTCTTGTTAACTGAATTTTTATTATTCTGATTATATTGTATATAACATCGCTAGTTTTAATAGTTGGAAACAATAATTGGTTTATTTGCATGTTTACCTATTCAGATAATAAAAAGATAACGGGCGACTTTCTAAGTCATTTACATACAATGTAAAAATTTAATAGTCAGCATTGAAAATGATAAATGTCATAATTTTTTAACGGATCGGTTTAACGTGTGGGTGAAGACATGCGAATGAGCCTGACTTGGTTAAATACTGTGTGTCTAAAATGAAGAAGGATTTACAGCGGATTTATTGTGCCATTTCAGACTATTCGCAACTTTCATAGTTACATGCTAGATCCATGCCGAATGATAGGATATTAGTGAATAAGAAGGTTTATTTAAACTTCGGTACACGGTCTGCACTAACTGGCATTCGTTTTAAATTGCTGTGATGTTGAAAAATGCAGGGAATTGTACAAAAGTTCGAAAGTTTCATTTCATCAATTGAAATAGCCCCACGCTTTTATGCTTTTATTCACACCTCGAACTTCCAAATACTTATTTCCCATCTTGTTTTATTTCGAGGCGTTATCGCATTCACATGTATCATGTCGTAAATAATTTATTCCCGAAGGTATAAAATATACTCGTCATTTATGGAGGTAATTTGTGCCGCTTTTTCGCGCCGTTTCCCCCTTGTCTTTCTGCTAGGAAGATTCAAGGCGTTTCTATGGCACCAAATGTGATTGGGGGTTTGTTGATAGACTGTGATCCGCGGCTCCCTTGTGATCCGATTCGGTACAAAATCAATACCCACTCTTTAATATAGGCTTCGCATTTTTTATTGAATCGACCAACGTGTCAATTACGCCCTTTAACAACAGCGTAGCTTGTCCTTTATTTATTTATTTTTTTTTTTTTAAATTTACACCTGCGCAATCCAGTTTGGATTGGAAGGGTACGTTGAAGGTTGGACTTTAGTATCATTTGCCCAGCAATAAAAAATATCGCACCACAACTCTTGTTTTTAAGTCGCGTATGTAGGGTTCGTTTTAAGCCAACGGGTTTCATTAGCCGGTGGAATATGGACTGTCGTTATCCTTGGTAGTGTACAAGGGATGTGCTTAAATTTGCAAATTTCTGGTTGAGACGACCGGTTCTTTATTGTAACAAAGGATGACGGTATTATCGGCATAGATGCTTTCTCTTTGGGACATCTGGGATGTTACAGAGGATGGGTAAAAAATACTACTTTGAGGTACTCCTGCTTCTGAGCGATAGTCTTGACTCAGTCAGTTAATTAGGATTATTATAAAGGTAGAGGTTTGAGGCGCTAGGAACCTCTTTGTGACCTTGCGCTTACGACCAATAGTTGCCTGTTGTGCAATTTCCACTATTATATAGAGCGTATCGTCAGTTTGATGTTTTTCACCAGGTCCCAAAGCTTTGATAAGATCTCCCCGTTTGTTTCTTCAGGTCTTGGCTTTTCCTCTTGTGGTGTAGGGTTAGGAATCTACTCCCTAGCCTGACATAAAAGGTCGTGTTTGGCTGTTTCTTCTCGAGTCTGTATATATGCTTTCTGAGTCTCCAGTAAGCAGTACAATTGTCATTTTAGTCGTAAGGTTCCTATGATGAACCTTTTCGTATGTTCGTCTTGGACGGCATTACCATTGAGCCTAGGATTTATTCTCAACTTATTGTCTCGTGGATGTACTGTCTTGGCTTTGTGGTATTCTGCAAAAGGTTCGGGTTCCTGATGAAACTTGAAACGGTCTGTGCTTCAGAGAGCCTACAGTGTACAAGCAGGAGTCGTACTATCCATTCTAGTCCAATATTAGCAGTTAGTTCTACCTGCGCATCCTTATGTCGTCAAATACATTAATATTATTAGTCCAGTCCAATCAGTCTAGATGGATCTATGTTTTTGGAAATATGGTTAGCCACAATAGGGATTACGGCCGTCAGGTGTCCTGACTGTATTTTCTAATGATTTGCCCTCTTCTTTGCCCTGTGTGCTTTGGTAACTCAAATGAGTAATTTGGTTGTTTTCCATCGTTTCTGATAGAGTCTATATTCAAACCCAAACATCAGTAGGTTGTGAACTCTTTTCCCTCAAAGTTCGAACTTTTATTAACATTACAATTAAGAAATGAGCAGTGGTTGCTTACAGGCCGGACATGAAGATAGCACCTTACGCATTGGTCAATAAATGTTACGACGCTTTCCAGATTAAATCCAATTTAGATCGCGATTGCTTTTCCAGCCGACACGAGATATAAATCGTTACGCAACGAAAAACTGTTATCCACAGCTCGACTCATTTTCGAAAAGGATGCGATGGAATATTTTGAGAGGAAAATAAATAATATTTCTTATCTGTTTGCTCGGGGAAAAATTGGTTTACAAATACAAAGGAATGTTACGAACTGCGAACCGTTTTACAGAATAAACTGACGCACAACCAAGAAAACAATAATAGACTTTAAACTTATAAGTTGTTACCGCAATAATCGATATAATTAAGCAGTAAAATTTCACTATTATAATACAAAGTTTCAATAAGTCGCAACGAATAAGGGCCAATATGAAAGAAAACCTTGATCCTTCGTCAAACTTTCAAACAATAAAGCTTCGAAAGTTTAATACTCCTCTCGGCAAACATTAAATATAAATCGTAAAACAAAATACATTTTTAGATCCAATTCAACTCATGTAGACCATTATTGTAATAATAAATATTTGGAAAAAAAGTCGACATGCTATTGGCCAGGTCGTGCCATCCATAATTCGTCACAGAAACCATTAAAGAGTAAGATTTAATAGTGTGCACGTCGTGTAGATCATTTATCAGAATGCAATAATTTATCTTTTTCAATGTTAGCGTTTTGCCTGTTGTTTTCCTTGATTTATCACTTGAGAAAGGTGAGAGAGGAAACAAAATAACAATTGCATAAAATTTTATTAAGGCAGGTTTTAATTGAAATAATAGTAAGCACCCGAAGGACTCTGGAGGACAGAAACAAAACAGCGGTGGCAGTTAATGTAAGGAGGTTAAGAAACGAGGCGGTCTAGAGGCCATTGTCGTTTAAGGATAGAAAAGTGTGGGAGTGTTTGAGCAGTAGGCTGTTAAAGGTTGGTAGTGTCTCGTACTGCTTATATCCCTGAAAAACCACCTGACGTGATACGTCGAGGATAGGTAGACCAACATGAGCAGAAACGACCCAAACTATAGATAGGTTTAACACGCAGAAGTCCTCATTATACAATCACAAGTATTAACGCGGAAGAGACCTCGAGGGCGTCGATAGTTCCGTCATTCAGTCTTGCTCTATACTGTTTGCACCTTGATAAGATACCTGGGTTACTACCAGTTTACCAAAATTATTTTATCATAAGTGGTTGATGATAAGTGACGGTTGTTTTTTTTTGTTCCCAAGTACCACGTACCGCTGCCATTTAGGTTTTGCACTTTCCTAGTTCCTTAGTTCATCTGTCGACTCGATCCTTCTGCTAAGAAGTACTAGGCTAATTTGGCTCATTGCTAGAATTCCTTTCCCTGGGTTTTCTTTGTGTCGGTTCAATCTCCGTTGAGCCGGCTCCATGGGTGTTACATGCGGCTGTTTCTTCTCCTCGTTGCACATCCTACAAACAGGTCATTTAATACACCGACGATGTGTAGTTTTCTCAGATGTCAGTGTCTTTGGTATATATATTCCTGTCACGCTGATGATTAGTGGTAGTCATGTCGGTATACAAGAGTCCATAAACGTTAAACAAAATGGACCCAAGAATTCTGCCATGTGGAACGCCGAATTGTGTTCTGGTATTTACCCACTGCTACAACTCACTCTGAACCATCTGTCAGTTAAATATTATCCATGATTAAGTTCACTATTTATAGTTTAGGGATTGTCCTGAAAATACTTAACATCGGATTGATATTTTTTTACCAGTAGCAAGGTAAATAAAATTCTATAAACTTTTTAACCGCCATTCCGTGAGTACATAACAGGCTTCTGCAATCCGCTACCGGGGTCAATTGGAATTTTAATAGCTTTTTTATGCCGTGTCGAGGCTATAGGATTTCACAACATAAAATTGAATCTTCCAAGTGAGAAAATGGGCATTTTTGATTAAATTTTTAAAGATTGTCTCGGTCGTTAAAAGTTAAAAACGTTTTGGACTTTACGGTTAAGAGCTGTAAATTATTTTCCGTGATTAATTAGACAAGGACAAGAAAATGTTAAAGCTTTCTTCTTCCCTTTATGTAAATGATGTTTCTACTTTCAGAGTTGTTTTTGTACAATGATCCGGGTTTCAAGCATTAAGGTTCATCATTGGTATCCTCCATTTTGAATCGTGCGAAAAACGCGAATTACAATTAAATATTATTCTAAAAATAGCGTAAGAAAATAATTTTAAGTTGGTAATTTATTAGTATGTCAAATATTATTTAGGTGCACGTTTAAATACATGAGGGAAATCAAGTTCTATAATTTTGAGAGTGAATTTATACAATGCGAAATGTATTTCTTATATATTTTCCATCAAAGTATTGTCTTCTGTAATTATGCCATTCTCAACACGTGCGAATGGAACAATTACACAGAAGACAAACACTCCGAGTGAGTAGAAATGCTTTGATTGAATATATAACAAATATATTTTGAATTGTATAAATTCACTTTTCCACAACCAAAATGTATTTGTTAAATGTAAACAGTGTTTGTAAATCCCAGGCCCTGAAGATGATCTCAATAAAGGTTGAAACGTTGGCACGATAAAGAAAATCTTTTTCTGAAACCTTCATCACACCAGACCGCATCTCACGCATATTTATGAATTTATTTCCATGTTTAATTTTACTCGATATATGCATTTAACAGTTTATTATTGACTAAATATACAGCTCAAATGGTTAGAGCAGCGGCGTATTGAGCCGAAGGTCGTCGGTTCGAATCCCTCTCATGATACTTGCATTTTCACATAAAAGAAAACGTTACATCAATTTGATTTAACTTAAAGTTCTTAATATTATTAATATTGGGTTGTCCGGAAAATAATGCAGGATTTTGGTATTAAACAAAAAAAAAAGAAACTAGTTACTTTAAAGCAATGTTCTTTAATCAAAATAATTTCCCATACTCTCAATACATTTCTCCCAACGTGTTGGTAACTTATTAATTCCGTCTGAGTAGAATTCAGAATTTTTAGAATTGATAAAGTCAATAAATGCATTTTCCAGTTCCGTTTGATTTTTGAATATTATGTGTTGTAAGTAGTGGTCCAGGTGTCTAAAAAAATGGTAGTCAGTAGGCGAGAGGTCCGGAGAGTAGGGTGGGTGAGGCAAAGTTTCATAGCCAAGCTCCAATAATTTTTGTGACGTTACACGTGACACATGTGGTCGAGCGTTGTCATGCAACAAAATGGGCCCTTTCCGATTGACCAAAGAGGGCTTCATTACTGCCAATTTCTGATGCATGGTATTAATTTGGTTACAGTATGATTCAGCATTGATGGTTTTGCCAGGATTTAAGAAGCTGTAGTGTATTAAACCAAATGAAGCCCACCATACCGTAACCATTACCTTTTTTTGATGAGTTGGGGGCTTTGGAAAATGTATTGGAGCTTCTCCTTTGTCGAGCCACTGTCCAGAACGTCTAGTGTTATCGTAGAGAATCCACTTTTCGTCACATGTAACAATTCTGGCCAGAAATGGGTCATTTTTGTTTCGACAAAGAAGTGATGCACAAACATCAAAGCTCTTCATCTTCAAGGCTGAAATCTCCCACCCGAAATTTTTTAAACCACCTTTGCACAGTGCACTCATTAACACAACCCTCGCCCCAGACTTGGTTAATGTTTCTAGCCGTTTGGGCTCCGCTTCGGCCGAGTTTAAACTCGTAAAAGAAAATCGTACGAAATTCTCGCTTTGACATTATAAGGATGACTGA
Organism: Cimex hemipterus; assembly: GCA_039619505.1. NCBI lineage: Eukaryota > Metazoa > Arthropoda > Insecta > Hemiptera > Cimicidae > Cimex > Cimex hemipterus. The sequence continues at coordinate 16,100,818 of CM077114.1, read as the reverse complement.
ATTATTTCCAAGTAGCGGAATGCTACAGTGGTAAACAAACAATATCATTTGGAAGAGGATTAATAAGTGTTGACATTCATACAAATGAGTAATCCTGTAAACGTAAACAGAATATTTTATATAGATTTTTTTTAATGAAAACTTAAAATCCTGCATTATTTTCCGGACAACCCAATAATTATAAGCTGGTGGATTCATTTGTTTTATAGGCAAGTTAAATCTACCATTATTACCTGATAATTATAAAAATGAATTACAAACAATTAAAACCTTACTAAAAGTAAGGAATATCTACAAACATTTTTCGATAGGTTGCTAGTAAGAAGGATAATAAACCTTACCAAATTCAACATTTAACATTATTTTTATTAGGATATTTATTAGTGTTGTTGGTCATGTTGTTCGTACGTTTAAAATTGTGCAGGAAAACCAATGAATGATTGAAATCGGGATGGCAGTAAACTGCAGTGAGCAGAACCAACATTTCCAAAAAGGGACTCTACACACTCATAATTCACTTTCATAATTTCTATAAATATTAAAGCTTTCTTTTTCTGCTGATTTTAACTATTTACATACAGCAGTTTTATTTCAAGCTCAACAATTGTTGTATTTTCAGAATTAAACAAAAGCACCAAGAAACATTTCTTGGAACTTTTTTTTTTAAGTTGTAAAATACCCTTGCGATGTAAATAATAGCCGAAGCTCGTTTTGGCGGAGACAGTCTCTGGAACTGGACTGTTACAGTTCCCGTTTCCATTCGGCCGTCTTCCTACTCTCTTTTTGACCACTTTCTAAAGACTGGCTGCAATGACATTTTACCCAATCCCTGTTACGAAACTGAGCCAGCCATGAAGAAGATTTTTAATATCCGGCTCCTTGTTTCTAGCCGTTCCGTATTTCAAGTGTTTTTCTTTCGAGTGAAAGTGCGAGAGAGAGAGAGAGAGATGGGTCAGGTTCCGAATTTAATCAAATTCCAATAAAAGACTTAAATTTCTCTTAGCCGTCTTCAAAATACTACTGCGCAAAACGATCCGGAAAAATCATCCTTCAAACTTCCTTTATATTATTTTCAATTAATTATTGTTTTTATGTAAGGTCTCGGTTGAGATGAAAAAGCTAGTGTTACGAGCGGGTTTCGAACCCACGACCTTCGCTCAATACGCCGGTGCATGAACCACTTGGGCTATCGTGACTTCGATCCACCTGAACGCCAACTATGAATATATTGTTGTTTGATCGTTTCCAGTTCGTGCGTTGTGTCTTCTTCATTGTTTTGTTTGTTTAATCAATCTTGTCCTTTTTTTACTTTGTGAGATACCTAGTCATTTGGTTTCGAGCAGCTTTTGTTCACTTTTCACATGAAAACCGATGCATCACACCTTCATCTTCAAATTAATTTTAAGACTTACTTAAGGGTAAAAAGTGCAATTCCTAAATAGACTGAAATCATTCGTTAGATTGTTCGTTTTTGACTATACTGGTCCTCCCTATCCGCTCTTTTGTCTGTCAGACTTCTACCTTTGTTCTTTTTTATGTTTCTGATTGATCAAACCATCAAGTAGAGTAAAGTTGGTACACTACAAGTAAGTCCATCGTATCAATCTTTTTGTTACGCCTTTTACTCTTTTTTTCATATATAAACATCGATCCATAAAACAAATACATCCAACATAAAAAAGTTGCAAGACCTAAGGACGTATTATCAGATAGGGAATTAATAACTGGACTGAAAATAATTTGTAGTTAAGTCGTTTTTGTCCATCCTGGTCGTATGTCAGGTGCATTCTGACGTTTATGCTCAGTGTTTTCTGTATCAGTTGTTTAGACAGTTGTGTCCTTTTTTTGTATGTTACAGCCCAAACGGGATAGTATAGTAACGCCTCTTAACGTGCACTATTAAACTTCGGCTTTGAAAATTTATTTCTAACACTTTATAACAAAAAATTATCCATTACTTGTAAATGAATACAACTGGATTTATCTGTTATTCCATCATCCTAACTTCGCTGTTTTGGCATGTCCAGCATGTGTCTGCATTACGCTATTGACAACTGTTACAGACAACAGTTTTTTCGTTTGTGAAAGACCAAACCAAAAAGACCAAAAGAGACCAATCATGGTATCTCAAATTAATAAGGCTTTCCAGCTTAAATTAAAAATAATAAACCATAACAGCTTATCATATTGAAAATTAAATTCATAAGGAGAAGAAAAATAATCTATTTGGTGGTTTTCACCCTACTGGCCCACCCACCCTCATAGTTTCGGTCTGTCACACGTGTTTAGATATTCATTTTCAGTAGTTTGTCTCTGTGATATTTAGTTATTCGTGTCCTTTTGTTGTGTTTCTGTCAGACCAGACCAGCAAGGACGGTAACGATAATCGAAATGGTGATACACTATCTGAAATTTATTCATTAACGATTTGCTTCTGACTCCCTTAATGCCCATTTTACCCCTAAAACTGTTCCATCATTGCGTTTTCCACTTAAAAATCGTTCTAATACCTAAGGGTGTGGTATAAAAAAAGGAATTCTTATGTAGGACGAAAATGATTTGTAGATCGGTCGTGCTCGTCTTCATCATACTATCTTCAGTTGTTCATCTATATTTATTCAGCGTTGTCAGTTATTTTTGTGTTTGGACTAACCCAACCAGTAAGGACAATAACACTCCTAAGAATTATGTAAATTCAACTGAACTAATTAATCAATTAATTAAGGTTTTTAGTTGAGATAAAAAAGTGAGTGTCACGAGCGGGATTCGAACCCACGACCTTCGGCTCCGACCTCTTGAGCTACCGACGCTGAATTCGATCCAGTCGGACACCAACTTCCCATCTCATCCAACCTTTCGAGTTTTCCTCCTTTTTGCCATTTTTCGTTAGTGTCCGAGCAGATCGAAGTCAGCGGCGTATCAAGCCGAAGCTCCTGGGTTCGAATCCCTCTCGTGACACTGACATTTTTATCTCAACTGATAACCTTAATTAATTGAATGGTATTAATTGGTCAAGCGGAAAACTAGTGACTGCACTAATTAATTTTTTGTCGAGCGAATCCTACTTCTGACCGTGCCGTGCATCAGGGTGGTGTTTAATATCTGAAAATGAATCGAAAAAATCAAAACTTTTGTTTAATTTATCTTATAAAAATGTACAAAATAAATTTAGATGGTAGGAAACAAGGGAAACAACCACATTTCGTCTGAGCTGGGAAAAGCAATCTTAGAATTCAATTGTCTGAAGAAAAAAATGTCGAAATCAGTTGCCAACCACAATTAGAATGAATAAAAATAGAGTTTTAGTTAAGTGTGAAAGAAAAATTCTTAAAGGTCTGTATCGTTCTTAATAATCTACAATTCGCCTCCCCTTTGTCATACATTGAAGAAAGATAGTGTGATCTTTGGAAACTGTTTTTCCCTCCAGCTTCCTGAAAAAAAGGGGTAAAAATTGGGTCCATTTCCCTCTTTCTCCCTAGGCCCTCGAGAGCTATAACGACTAAGAATAAGGTACGGAAAAGAAGAAAGGACCCGGGGAGGCAAAAAGCTCATGGGATGTCACATGTCTGTAAAATAAAACTGGGTTCCGCTCAGCATTCTTCCCCTTCACTTTTCCCTGTCCATATTTCATCCAGCCTACTGTCGATTTAACAACGAAGTATTTCTTTTGGTGGAAATAGTTTTTCCCTCAACTGCCAGCCGTCTAGAACGTTGCATTGAAAGAATTTAAAAAAAATCATGGAAATCAAAAGTAAATTATGATACAAGAAAAAAGACGATTAAGAACAGCCATAATTGGTAGCAGCATCTAAAATAATTCAACTAATGTGACCAGATTTTGTAAAGATCTACTACCCAAATGATCTTAGGATCTCTCTTGTAACTATTCATTAGGTATTTTTAATTGTATTTATGTTTTTCAATTTTAGTTAACTCCCGATAGACGGAGTTATACATGTTCTGTACTTTTGCTTTATAAATCTTACTTTTGTATAAAAGGAAAATTAATTTGAAGTATATTAACACCTAAAGATGTTATAGGACCGGGTTAGAAGGCTTTAAGCCACCTTCTGAACAAACAACAGACGGAAAGAACGACAATGGACAGTAGCCTAGGTCTTGTATCTCTTGGCGTTAATATAATTACTCTGTATCACCTTTGGTTTCCGAGATCATGTACTTGCTGGGTAGCCTCTTTCAGACTAGCCTGTTTGGTTGGTTCAACTAAGGTGTCAGGTTGACTTTCAACTAGTTTACTGCCGCGTGAAGACTCTTTCTTTGCTGCTTGCACTCCAGACAACTTGCATGATCTCTCTTCCCAACGGGTGTCAGTACGATGTTAGAACCCGAGGAAGCAGGAGCACTTGTGCTTGCTCTTCTGCAAAAAGAGAAGGAAAAAAAGGAGGAAACCCTGTAAAGAAATGTTTATCCGTTGTTATAAAATTGCGAAAGGGGTGCTTGCTCTCAAACATTATTGTGTCATTTACCTCCAAGCTTCGCGTGTTTTAATTTTGCCGCTATACTTCTCACACCTCATGTTGCATATCGCGGGACTAGCACGAATTTCATTATTGAACTGCTCCACATTGAAAGAACGCTTTCCATGGTGAACTCAGTTGACTCAACTGACTGGCGAAACGGGCGACCGCCGAGCAGTTTCTTTTGAGTTGATAACCAGTGAGGGTTGAGTGCATGATCACTTGTGCTTGCTGGCCACCTCCTTGGGCGGACCAATTGAGAGAAAAGGTGACGATTCTCAAAACTTTTGCTACCACGGTCTTAGGCTTCTGTCAGACGAGGCGACTAGTTGATTCAACCAGTTGAAAGGACGGCTGTCAAGAAGTGTAACGTGGTAGCAATATGTTTCGGAATCGTCTCAACCCCTTCATATGCAGTCAACTCGTCCGCCCAGCCGAGTGGCTAGCAGGCACATGTGCCGCTCACGTTCTCATCCCCCCTGATTTTCTCAGCTCAAAAGACACTGCTCGGCAATCGTACTTCACACCAATCGCTTAATTGAGTCAACTGAACTGAGTCACCATTGAAAGAGTTGCAATTTGCAAGTTTCAATGTGGACCAGTTCATTGAAGATAATCGTACTAGTCCCGTGATATGGGACATGAGGTATGAGGAGTGTAAGAATAAACATATAAGAAGCTAAGCTTAGAGGGAAGTAACACAACAGATTTGAGAGTAAGCGCCCGTTTCCCAATTTGTAACAACGATAAATCCAAACTGTGCTTTACAGGGTTTCCTATTTTTTGGCTTCTCTTTTTACAGAAGTGCTCCACGGGTAATAACATCCTTGTCACCTCTCATTGGGAACAGAGGTTCCTGTTGTGAAACCGGCCAAGAAACGTCTTCACGGCTGTAAACTAGCTGAGAGTCAACAGGGCAAACCGCCTCGTCTGAAAGTGGCAGGATCAGTGACTCCTTTTCTACCTCAGTCCACAGCTATAGGACGGAAGAGTGCTAGAGCTCTCGAGGAATAATGTATGGTTTGAAGAGCACACTTGTTAAGTTGTGCCACTATTGTTGTCAGAAGGAGAAATTCAGACCATAACAGCAGAATAGGCAGACCAAAATAGTCGGTAACGACGAAATTTCATTTTCATCATTCCGCAGAGGATATCTTATTCAGTTAAAAATGATTCTTGCCGTGTCGATCCGGCAATAATTTGAACAGTAAAACTGACCAAATGCAGGAACGTTTTTGACCCTTGCTAATAATTTCAACTGATATGATCGTGCGACCTCAATTCTAAAGCTAAAATCCCGGAGCGATATTTCCCGTATGTTCCATGCTTCAAACCGAATTAACTAAAGACAGTCAACTGAGTCGCTGAAATTGGAATGATAAAATTATCTCGTGTCAATGTTGATCATTGTTCAGCGATGCCCGTGTAGCACGATAATGAGAGACCCGTCGAGGCGGAGTGTTCACCGAATGAGGAGATATCGCTCTCTAAATCCACCGTTCGATAACTGTCGTCGTGAACGATGACGGATTTAATAGTCGATTGGAGTGATGAATAGAAGATTTGATCGAGATAAAAACTTATTTGAACATGGGCGAAAGTGTTAACTGAAGTGCAAACAAAGGACCCTTGTGTCTAATGAACAAACTAAGCGGTAGAGTCAAAACGGCTTGTTTATATTTGTATTTTCATATCAGGATTCCTTTGAGTCTGAATTTTAAAAATGGTCCGTAAATAACAGGTTTTTGTATAGATCGTGACATTTTCCTCAGAGAATGGTTGTGGCCCGAATATCAAACAGAAATTGAAAAGCTCTCGGTTTATCCACCGTGAAGAAAACCAACAACGCTGTTCAAATCCCACGTTTTCTTCGGATGAACGGTTTCTCTGTAAAAATGAAAAGCGAGGTAGAATGGCGCGGCCCTTCGCCGAGTCCGGGGCCCTGAGAAAGGGGCGAGAATCACGAATTGTGAACTGTTTCGGTTCGGTTGATTCCAACAGTTCCTCTTATCCGTTTCCTGCAGCCTCCGTTGGTCCGGATTTTCCCGGGTGCCTCTTCCTCAGCGTCAATTATTCAAAAAAAGCTTCGCCCCCCCAGGATTTACGGCCCTATATGCTCACTCAAGTGCCGAAATTTATTAAGTCAGTACTCGACTTTTTATTTTTTATGCAAAACGTGAAAAATTGTCAATGCTAAGGTGTTTGATGATGTTCGACCTTGTGGTGTCAATGGTTTAATAGTTACGAATAGATAATGTATGTGTTTTACTTTGCAGAGTTTATTACCGCTCTTGAGAGGCTAAGGAAGCGTGATCATGTCATTAGCTCTTGTTCCAACCTTTGCCGAAGCTCTTGACATTATTTTGAACTTGGTTCTGCATTTAATTGGTCTTGGGGATCCTAAACCTTGGGTTTGATTTCTTTGAATTCTTTAAACGCTGTTTCCACTGTCGTCCTGTTTTGCTTTTTCTTAGGGGATTTTAAAAGATTCTTTCGGTTTCGGTAAAACATTTCGGCCAGTAACGAGAAACCATTTTAGATCGTGAGGTTTACTCTTGGGGGATCCGAAGGAATGAGTGTGTAGCTTTGTCGTTTTTTATCAACCCAATTTCGCTTTGTGTTTAGGGCGTCCGACTCGTTTTGTGATGCTCGCGGATCTGGGTTCGAATCTCGTAGAGAGCTTTTTAATTGAGACTGGTATGACAAATGTATTGACGATATATGACCCCCCCCGCATACCCATCCTGTAATTAAACGTTAAGCCTTCATGTATAACAGGACTGACTTTGCCTACTTACTTTTTATTCAATGGTTCATGGGTTATAAGCTTGGTAAAGCACGGAAATCAACTCTACAAGAAGCTGAATCATGACAGACCAAAATGATCACGATACGAAATGATTAATGTTTATAGTAAGAAAGCAGTCTTGTCCTAAAGCCAGTACCGATTTGGTCATACAAGCTGGGTTTAGTCATTACGTTATCTTCGTTACATGCACAACCCTGAAAATATTGTGGTTGGGCTTGCGAGGTGATGGGCTGAAGTGTGACCCGACGATAATCTCGATCTGCCTGTTTTTCACTGGTTCAGTCGTCGTTCGTTATTTTAATATCATCACTCAATATACCTTGTTGACTATTGTGATGAAGCGCACACGATGGAGGGACCTGCAGAGACAAAATTGGTACGGATTGTCTGAAGCGATTAAGGTTTTCATATTTTTCCGCACCTAGAGACATTTTGCGTTGTGGCCTTTGGCCCGAACCTGCAGTCTCTCTCCGTCTATCCTCACTCGTTTCCGGCATTTCGTCATAGGTACGAGACGTATTTTGTGAAATATTGTGGTGAAGTTGGGCGGTGGTGCAGCTTAGTCCTTGATGATCCTGGTCCGTCTATCCTCGCTAGTTTACTCTCTCAGGCGTGTGACATTTCGCCATCTTTAGTTGATCCTTGTGAAATAATTATTCAGAAATCGTGATATGCGGTCTGGTGTGATGAAAGTTTCAGAGAAAACATTTGATTGGATATAAAAAAATATATTTTGCTTTGTATAAATTCACCTTTTCCCACATCCTACATGCTAACTTTAAACAATGTTTGTAAACCCCAGGCACTGAAGATGATCTGAATAAAGATCGAAACGTTGGCTTGATAAAGGAAATGTTTTTCTGAAACCTACGTCCACCACGTACCAGACCGCATCTCTCGATTTCTGAATAATCATCGATTAACGGTCACTAATCAGCCCACACACTTGAAATAAAGCCAGGCCTGAAGGGTTCATCCTTCAGCTTGATCTTTTTCGATCATCTTGGTCTCTCAATCCTCCATAGTTAAAGGTGTTTTACTACCTTCCCAAAAAAAAAAAAAAAAACACCTTGGGAGTATAAATTTAATAGTTTTCGAATCTAGTGTCTATAATAATTCTGTTCCACTGTATTTATTAGCATGGTCTATCAGACGTGTTGAGCTATTGCATGTTTTATGCTCGTTGTAAAATTTGTAATGAACTCTAATAGGTCATAAACCTTCAGCTTGAAATCAAACGACAATACTCCACCTTCCGTTCAGTACTCGATTCTTATGAAATACGTCGTTTAAGCTGTGAGCTGATGGTCGACGAGCTTGGTTTCCTATGATTCAGATCCGCCGGCGTTTCACCAACTGCAGGGGCGAAGGCAATGATCCAGCAGCTTGATCGCATCCGATCAGCCCTGTTGATAATTACCCCATCCCCCGGGATAAACCTTCAAGTTGATTATCTTTCAAAATCTCGATTCCATAACCGTCACTGGTTTGAAATCTGAACGTGTTTCATCACTTTACCGTCTTCAGCGCATAAATTTATGAAATATTACAGCTTCCCAGGTGATTCATCAATACATTGAAAAGGCTGGAGACAGAACATAACATATATCTCCTAAGTTAATCAAATTAATCATGATCCAATACAGTTTATTTACCTTTTATTCAGACTTAAACTGTCCTTTAGGTTAGATTTTTAAAAATATTGGGAGTAAACGCTATTTTATTTTCCCGTGTATTGATGCTTGCAACTTCATCATTGCGTGAAAACGCTTTCACCTTTTGACAATTTGATCGAACACCTTATTCGATGCGTTTCCATTATTATCGTGATCTGATAAGTTCAGGAAAGGCCAGCTATTCTTTCGACAGGCCGTAGACGCAAGAAAACTACACAATACAATAACAAAAGTGGAGATTTTCACAAGAGGCGATGCTTTTTCTATATTTTTTCATATTTCAAAATCCATAAATTCGCACGAGAGATAAAAAGGCTTGAAAAGCTTGGTAAAAGAAAAAAAATCTCTTAAAAGGGTGAATTATACTTTCAGTATAAAATTTCACCAAGTGTGAATGTCTCGGGGGAATGAAAAATATATGAGGGTGGAAATATAATATCCTATCTCCTATAGAAAGAATACTCAAGGATATTGTATACGTGCTTTGGGGCTGTTTTGTTTTTGACTCATTCGATTATACAAATGTCTTCGCTATTGGCTTCTACCGAATCTCCACACGTTGTTTACTCTTGTTTTACAAATATTAGTCTCAATAGGGAAGAGCAAGATTTTGTTAACTCGATGGGACGTTTTTCCTATTCCAAATAAAACTGTTGCAAAAGAAAGAAAAATGTATAAGGAATTTGTACGCCTACCCCCGCTCCTTTAGGATATTATTACTTACTGTAATTCTCCAGCTTTATTGGATTGGTCAGGTCTAATATCGAGCCTACGAGGATGGGCAGTATGATCAGAAATGTTCAAGTTACAGCATCACCTCGGGGTCCTCAACATGACTTTCCGTTGACATAATCAGGAGCGAGGAAGCGAAGACCAGGATGATAATCTATTATCAAGTTACTGGTTCACCTCCCAGGCCTCACCGCAATATCTCTTGTTATTCAGTAAATACCAGTTGGGTCTAGCGGATAAGAGGGTCAAACCACTTAACAGACTTTTTTATCTTTTATATTATTTTAGTTAATCCAAATATAATTCTATGAGCTATGCTGGAATTGAAACAGAACCGCTAGCGTGGCGAACACTCCCCCAGGCATTAGAGCAAATAAGGAGGATTCAAAACAATCAAAGTGACCAGGGAACTGGTAAGCCAAGCGGAAACGATCGAGAAATTCATTATCTTGCAAAGCTAACCATAATATTTCACAAGGTTTGATGAATACTTCGTATGGTTTAATGTCAAATCACTTCTGAGCGGCAAAACCTATTCGCAGGATGCTTGGAAACGACCTAAGAACCGGATTAAGCTGGATGCCCTTGATTTTCTTCGGGCATTGAAAATTATAAATGTCTAAGTAGGTCAGATAGAACAAAGAGAGGATAGACGGGCCAAAATGACAGATCGGGCTGCATGTTCAACACCTTGCATCTTCACTACATTATTCACAAAGTTTAACAAGTACTAAAATCTAAAGCCTTAGCACTAACTGGCCAAACCAGTGAGATCGAGCATCCCCAGGTTGTCGGAAACGAACAACCTACTTGCTAAGACCTAGCAAGCTTTATGGCAATATTTCATGTAGATAGCGAAATGCGGAAAAGCATTTGACTGGCCAGAACAATCACAAACAACAAAGCACATGGTTCTAGCTTTTGGTGCTAAAAATGGCTACCTAATAACGATGCTTTGTTGATCTTGATGTTCGGATATGTTCTTTTTTTCTTTGATCTGTGAAGATAATGAAATGCCGAACATAGCGTGGCTATGCGTACCGGAATGATCGGTGACCAACCTACAGATTCTAATATAACTTCACTGCTCATTACCTCGTACGCCACATTATTCAATAAAGTTCTTTTGGTGCTGAAGATGATGAAATGAATATCACACTGGAAAGATCGAACCAACTAAGATAGGAGAACTAGGATTAAGACGATCAAGCTGAACGTTTATCATCTCAAAGACCCCAGCGTAATATTTGTCAAGGTTCGTAGATCAGTGAGGATGGTGTACTGTCTAAACTCGTCTGTCAAACTAAACCAGCGGTGCAGGCAGACCAGGATGGAGGAAAATGAACAAGGAGCAATTCTACACCTGCAAACCTAACCATAGGTCTTATGACGGTGGAGATAGTGAAATAAGGAATAGATGTTCTCATCTTTACTCAACCGAGTTGATTCATACTGAAGATCTTCTTACCTCTAAAGGAGGTCTCTCAAAAACATGATAGCATCCTAGAATGCCAGGAAAATTTCTCGTGTGCATTAAAAACGACGTTTTGTGGCATCCAGTAGTTCCCGGAAAACTAGAGAAGGCACTGTATACTCCAGCTAAAGTACATGTTGTTCTCAAAACCACCACGAGAAGTCATCCCCTCGCATGTTTCAGTTTTATTTTTAAGGAGGGGGATTTGAAGTGTTTATTTTTAATGTGAGACTGATCGTCCACCGGGAGTTACTAAGAGCCCCATTCTGTTTGCATCCGTTGCGTTAGGGATGCGGGTAGGTAGCCCAGGAAGCCTCGCCAAAGCACGCGATGTAAAGGAAGGGAAAGGGAAAATCCATCATTAGACACACCAAGACGCCAGAGATGGATATGTTGTCTCGGTATAGGGAAGGTGAAAAAAATTAGGGTACCTCCCCCTGACAGTACAAAACGAATATAGGCGGACCAGAATGATCAGAGACGATTAAATAGGTTGTTCATCACAAGCATCCCGACAGTATTTCCCTTTTTTCTGTGCTAGACATAAAATGACGAAACACTGCTGACAGTTCCAACCGAGGGTAGTCGGACCAGAATGATCGGAGGTTATCAAGCTGGAAGTTCATCAGCTCTCAAGCCTCACCACAATATTTTTCAAGTGTCAACAAATACTGGGAATGGTTTCATACCCAAACACGGCTGACACATCAAACCAGCGAGATTTGACACACCTATCGAGCTACAGGGTCATCTCTTCCCCCCCCCCCGCTAAGATGGACTGCCGGATCACGTCGGACAGTTCAAACCAGTGAGAAAACAGGCAGTCGACACCACAGTATCCACAGTGTAATAAATTTCGTGGTTTTCCGTCCTTTGATCTATCATTAATTTTATTTCTACCATTAAGTTAGTTAGCTTATCGATTTTTATCAATAAAACGTCTACCTTCATGTCAATTGGATTTAATGGAAAGGTTCACAATTTTAACTTGTTACCGGAAAGAAATCAAGGTACAGTTATTAATGAAAGGCCGATTTCAGACGAGAGGGTATAATTCAAACGATGTAAATGGGCAAGGGTTGGAATGTCCATCGCAGGCTGACTGACAATACATTCCAGGTGAAATTACCGCTGGGTCCATTGTCCTCTAGAAATTATTGCACGGCCTAACATACAACTGGGGTGTACTTACTTCCAACCAACTACCTTGCAGACCTGTGTCATAAAATAACTTTTTTCAAACCTTTCGGGTTAATTGGTGATAAAAAAAAAACTTTAATTTGATGAACAGCTGAGATTGCAGTATATCTAAACTTTACAGAGCCCTTACACGAATTTATCGTACGTAATATTATTAATATATCCGATTAAGCAGGTTTCTAAAGGACTTCCTGCTAGTGTACTTCTACTTAGAAAGTGAGGTAAATGGGCAAGTTTTCCGTTTGAAGGTGAAAGTTCAATTCCAAAAGATTTCATTTTACAAGAATTTAAAAAAATCAGATTATAACACAACTCAGCATTTTATAAAGTCCAGCTCAAAAAAGGCTGTTTTGAAAAAAATGCAATCCGTACTCATTCCATCCAGTGGCTAATCTGCAAATTTTCCTAATGGCGAAAGCGCAACGCCACGGTGAATCGTCAACCCTGTAGCTTGTTGAGAGTTTGGCCCGGATCATGATCTGCCGCGAACATTATACAATATTATGCATAATTTTTTTAAAGAAATCCAAGACCTAAAAAGAAGACCAGATGTATTTTTCAAGTTATGACCTACTTATTCAAGATGATGTAACGTAAGAAACGTTATAGACTGACTTGGAATTTAATGGACAATCGACTTATGGTGCCATTCTAACGAACAAGTCGACCGTGAGAAGAGAGTGTCTGTCAGGTCCGACTCGCTTTATGATCGGGAACGCCCAGCAGCTCCTCGGCGACGTCCATCCATTATCGAAGCTACTGGTTGAGGATAGACAATGCCGGTCCGTCGTCGGTGTCCCCTCATCAGCCAGAACAATGGCAATGTTAAACAAGTGGACGGCCGCCCTTTGAATGGACGTTATTCCGGGTTAGAGGCTTCAACGGGCTATATATCAATCTGGGTAAATCCACAGCAGAGAGCCCTGCAACATTAACATACCTTAATGACCCCATTGGCTCGAGAGGATACTAGAGGAAATTGGCCGTGGAGTTAAACCGACCGGAATAAAACATACGCTACCGTACTTGCAAATTGCATGAAAATCTAAATTGAACGTGAATTTGGCACTTTCATGTAATATCCGAAATATAAATTGTAGTTATTAGGCTCTATTAAGTACATAGACGGTTCAAAAGCCAATTATAATATATATATGGAAGAAAATTGGTAATTGAACTGTGCGCAAAACAAATAAATTGGTAGGGAAATGCCAAAAATATTGTTATTCTATTCTGACAGACAAAGTGAGCTAACCATAGACGTGAGCTGCCCCGGGAAAAGTATAAATAGAGGACCTGGAACTCATGACAGACAGGACAGAAGGGTAACAAAGTGGCTGGTTGCTCAGCAGCACCAGTAGAACCGGAATTCAAGTAGTTCTGAACTTCCATAAAAACAGATTAATTTCCGAATAATGTCAAAAACTCATACCAGGTGGAAGAACTGACGTTGCCGACTCACAGGCGTTTAAAAACATTTGGTGTGACATAAAACAGCCGGTGTTGTTATGCAAAAGTCTGAAGAGAGACGAAACAGTAGCAATTGTCAAATAGATCATGTTAAAAAGTCATACCAGATGGAAGACCATCCGAGGATATAGACAGGCACAACATTTCACAAGGAAAGTATCGCCTAAACGTGTAAACCTGGTACGTCAGGGCTGAACCGAAGTCAGGGTCATTACAGTACTACTAAACGGACGTTGGCGACTTGCAGGCATTTAAAAAGAGTTACTGTAGCGTAAAACAGCGTGCGCTGTTATGAATAGTCTAAAGAAAGGTTTTAAAAACTCATACCAGATGGAAGAACATCCAAGGACATAGGCAGAAGACGTAGTTAAGAAAATCTCCATTAAACTTAGAAAAGCCCTAGAGTATCATGGGTGAACCGAATTCAGCATCATTTCAGGTCGGCTAAACGGTCATTTCAGACTCAACAGACAATTGAATATACTGGAAATGGCATAAAACAGCCTACGTCGGCTCTGCCAAGGAAAAAAGGAAACATCAGTACATATTATGTACACGGGGTACAAGGAAAATGGTTCAATCCGTGGGAAACGAAAAGCTGAATTCGGTCAAGATAAGTGAGGAGCAAGCCAATCAAAGATATATATATATATATATATATATATGTATGTATGTATGTATAGAGAGAGAGAGAGAGAGAGAGAGAGAGATCAGAGACGGTCTAGAGGATGATGAACTTTTATTTGACCATTTTCAAATCATTTTGGCCCCGCTATCCTCCCTGGTTTGGCTGTCAGACCCATATAGACTTTTCGTTATCATTAGCGGTTTGCCCATGTGCTTTATTGACGTTCCCGACTTGGTATATGCTATCTGGTCGTCCCCAGATCATTTCGGTCTGCCTATCCCCGCAGTTCGATATTTCGTCAGTCATGTCCCGTATTTTTTTAGAGTTGTGACTGACAGCAGTGAGTACGGCTATACACTATCAAAAGTCTACGCAATAATTTCTTTGTAGCTTGCCCCTTGACGATCATGTTTGCCTTTCTACTCTCGCTGTTTTGGCCATTAGAGATTTATCTGTTTTTAATTTCTTGGCCGGATTTATACACGCGAACGTCTGCGAAATAGTTAATTTTCTTAACGGAATCGCTAAGTTCAAAAGTATCTGTGTCGGGGTCAGTATGGCGACGTACTATGCGAAGGTTAGACTGGGCTTTTAGGACTCACCCTGTTTATACATTTGACCATAAAGTGATTCATATCATTAGATTCATATAGCAACCACTTCTCTCGACATGAATTGCCAAAGTGAAACCGCTGATACCTCCGCCAACGTGTATTATTGAATTAATTATTTTAACTGTTATTATTTTTATAGTAAATTTAATAATATCATGTATTTACCATTATAATATTTATTTCTGTTATAATTTCCGCGTTTTGCACGTTCAAATTGAGCGTCATAAAAAAAAAATCAGCTGCTAATTGGAACGTCGCGTTGGCGGAGGTATCAGTGGATTCACTTTGGCAATTCATGTCGAGACTGTTGTAGAAGTCCTTCAACCTGATGATGAGCTAAAAGGCTCGAAATCCGGACGTTGCAATACAACTTACAGTGAGTTGGAGCTATCTTTAAAAAAAGGATTGAACACACACTCACATTTATCAACTCTTGTATATTTCTATATCGTCAAAATAAATGGCTCCTTTCAGTGCTGGGTTTGTGCTTGCCCATGATTAAATGAAATAATACATAATTTGTTGAGCTATTTAAGAAAACTCAACAGGGACGCAGTACTCAATTACTCATCCAATTATAAAACATCTCAATAAATACAGTGTATTTATTAACCGCTCGATGATTTAATCCGGTAGGGAATTCCACTAAGCCTGGGGTTTTTAAGCTTTTTCCTCAAAATCTGATATCAAGGGATAAAGCCGGGTGTATTAACCCAATTATAGAGGCATTTATTTTGTCACGAATCCGCAAGAAAGCGAGCATTTAAGCCATCTCATCACGAACAAAGCAAAAAAAACTGGCGGTGCTTGAATGTAACTTACCGCCGTTACCACATTAACCGGCTTATTCAAGATTTTCTTGGGCTTTGCGACATTTTGTTTTGCCGTTCTTTGCCTTATTTAGACCGGCGGACTTCGTGCTCGTTTCGATCACGCCCACTCGCTAATCTAATATTCTTGTCAAAGATATTCAAAATTCATCGCTCGGCATAAAATGCATGTCCCCAGGCCGTTCTATTCTTATCGTGTTCGTAAATGTGGACAAATTGTTTTGTTTTCCCCACGGTTGATTTGCCATCGTCTCTCTAGTAGTTCTTCATGGTACAACTCCCAAACAAATAGAAAAAGTCGGAGAGAATGATGAAGGCCATTCCAAGCCATTAGCATTTCAACAGTTGTAATCCATTGCCGTTCAAAATTGTACAACTGGTTTTTCGCAATCGGTTGCAGGAATGATCGAAGTTCGGTTAGCGTCAAGACTTCAAAATTCGTGTGATTTGTTGTGAAATTGTGATTTTTAACTATATAAAACTCCTGTGTGTTGATAAAGCATTTTTCTATAAGGCTTATTGTTGACACCCTCGCTGAACAGAACATTAATGAGATTGTTGGAAAGAGATTTCTAATGATAATTTGGGTAAGGTTTAGAAACATTTCTCGTTGGTTTAGAAACGTTTATTAACCAGATAAGAACACCAAGTCCCATATCATTCAACGTTGATCTTCAAAGTACTTGACAGAAAATCTCCAACAAAAAATTATAAAACTGGACCTATTGACAAGTAAATGGACAGTTTCCATGCGTTTAGAAATAATTGTAAACGATAAAACGGGCGTAAAGGCCGAGCAAAGGCAAGTAGATCCGAAATGACCAAGCTACCGAAAGGTATTGTTAAAGTCACCCAGTCACAAGCGAAAATGAAAGCACACAGACAGACCACTGATGATGGCAAAAGTCGACCAGCAGATTAAACAGCAAGGATAGACAAACAAGAAAAACCGGGTCAGAATTGGCGATATTAATTATTTCAATTTTTTTTTTATTTGAGGTTTTTGGTTGAAATGAAAAATTAGTGTCACGAGTGGGATTAGAAATCACGATAGCTAGAGTAGTTAGAGCAACGGCGTATTGAGCCGAAGTTCGCGGGTTCGAATCCCGCTTGTGACACTAATTTTTCATTTCAACCAAAAACCTTCGATAAAATATAATAATCAGTTGTTTAAACTTTTGATTCGCGTATTGTTAGTCGTAAATGTAAAAAAAACGGACAGAGAATCCACTGTTGATGCCGAAGAACGGATATGGCCTAACAGCCAAAACGATCCGAAATGACGCAGCTATTAAAGCATTGACTTATGGAAGTTTATTCCGAGTCTTAGACGTAAAAAATAGGCGAAAACGAAACCACTGATGATTACAAAAAGAAGGTAGATAGACCAAACTTTTCTGAAATGAGGAAGCTACAAATTTCAATATTGCAATGTCTTCTGCTAGTCTGAACGTAAAAAAACGCACAGACAAACCACTGACGATGATGAAAATTCGAAAGGTCCTAGCGGGCAAATAGGTGGAACCGAAATGTTCTGATACGATCAAGCTGCGCAAGAAAATATTTCAGTCTTCTGTTAAAAATCAAAAATAAAATCACAGAAAAACCACTGATGATGGCAAGCCCGTACTGACAGCCAAATCGGTGGGAAAAAGCAGACCACGATTAACGAAAACGACAATATTTCAAAATCGAAAAATGAAATACGAAGTAATGCACATGCAAACAAGCGGGCAAAAATAAAAACAGCTAGGATAAGAAGGCAAAAATCAATGGAAACGACCGTATTACCAAATAAATAAATGGAATATGATGACAAATTCACATATTGACCGTTACAAACATAAAAATCGGGCATGACCGAGATGGTGAAATGTAGAACGGGACTAACAGGTCAAAACGTCAAGAATAGGCAGGTGGAAATGATCGGAAAAGACCAAATTATAGGTTCAGCACCCAGCAGAAATCATGGATATATCTTACGTCTATTTTCGTGGATAAAATATTTTATATTCCCTTTTCCGTTCAATATTACTCTCGCTGTTTAATTAATTCTTGATATTTTAAATATTAACCTACTTTCTAACTACTTAGCCCAAGCTCTCTTTGATAATTAATATTTAAAATGTGAGGAATTAAAGGAAATTGAATATCCTGTAACTTACTTAAATTGTACTTCTATTTGACGATCAGATTGTTTTTCAATAAAGAACAAAGCACTTTTGAAATTTTTATAACGTATCAATAATTTTCTTGTTGTTTTAAAGCAAAGATGCTTCCTAATTACATTTGGGGAGAGATTTAATCATATTGCTTCGAGAAGTGAGTTGAAAATCAATATAGATCTTGTTTGTAGCAAGGCCCCTTCATTTTCCCATCAAAACAGTCTTCTTTTCTTAAAACGTGCAAATTTTCCCGAACATAATGGATTCCATGTTCTTCTTCATACTGCTAGTGTAAGTTTTAAAATCATATTTTAACAGAAGCCAGTGAAGTCATCAAAACATGTATCAGTTATAAAACATATACGGTGTTATGAATGTAATTTTTGATTTAGGTTAAATTGTAGCGGCAAAAACGCCATGGGAATAGGTGACGGCTTTAAACTTGAAGACAATAAAGAGCTTTGTTTCAAGGAAGAATGGCCACAGAATTGAAAGTTGTATTGACTCGTTTGAAACAAAAGATACTAATAAGTACTCGAAAATTTCGTTACTCCTTCCCGTTACCGTGTCTCGCTCCAGTTCCAGTCGCCCTCGACGCCTGGCAGCCCGTTGTACCGGTACTCAAAACTGCATGGAATATACATTCTACGATATGGTGTTGTAAGGAAAATTAAAACTCTGTAGGGATGAAACTGTATATTCATAAATTTTATTCGGAGCTTTTGGGGCTTCTAAAAGTTAACTTCATTTAGGAGAAAATGCAATTTAATGCTGCTTACACTTCTATGAATATTGTCTGTACTTGTCTTATATCAGGAGGAAAGTGTAACTTATGCACTTTACCACGATTTAAAAATAACAATAAATTGATATAATTCCTTCCTTCTCAAGTTAGGGCTTCCATGATGGTCTAAATAAATTACAATTAACAGTTTACATTTAACGTCTCAAATACAATTATTACAATTTTATACCACTGATTATATTGTGTGTAGAGATTAGTTACAGTTAATCGATAATTATTCAGAAATCATGAAATGCGGTTTGGTATGATGTAGTTGTAGATGGTGTGTTTCAGAAAAACATTTTCTTTATCGTGCCAACGTTTCGATCTTTATTGAGATCATCTTCAGGGCTCAAAATGTTTGTCTTCTGTATAATTGTGCCATTCTTAGAGAGAGACTCAACACGACTCGCAAGATTGGCACAATTACACAGAAGACAAACACTTTGAGCCCTGAAGATGTTCTCATTAAAGATCGAAACGTTGACACGATAAAGAAAATGTTTTTCTGAAACCTACATCACACCAGACCGCATCTCACGATTTCTGAATAATTAACAATTATATTGTTCCAAAAAACGTTACATTGGGTAATGCAAATTTACATTTTGTTGAGTTTTCTGCAATAAAAACGTTTGCAAAATATTATTACACAAATTATCATCATTAGTATGAAGTCATTAGATTTCATGGTTCAATTGACCAAATAACATCTTTCAATTAGAAATATGTGGTGATTAGTGACCGTTAATCGATAATTATTTAGAAATCATGGGATGCGGTCTGGTGTGATGAAGGTTTCAGAAAAACATTTTCCTTATCTTACCGACGTTTCAATCTTTGTTGACATCTTGTTGACCTTGTGTGGTGTACATTTCAGAGAAAAAGCATCGGCTATCAGAGAACTTTTTTGCTGAAATGCAGACGACAGAAGGCCCTGAAGATATCTAAATAAAGATCGAAACGTTGTCTCGATAAAGAAAATGTTTTTCTGAAACCTTCATCACACCAGACCCCATCTCACGATTTCTAAATGGCTTGGCTTGCATGACGGAAATGGCGGATGGTTTGGGAATGTGTGGTTTCCAGGCCCTACTAAGTTTTTGGGATTAAAGGTGGTCAGTTGGTTGTTAATTCAGAGCTGAGATTAAAGATAAGAAAAGGGGATCCACTACAGCCCGAGACTTATTGATATCGAGAGGAGCCATTTTCCCCAGGATCTGATGGCAGTTAAGTCCTCTTGGATTAGTGTGATCGAGATTTGATAGTCTTGAGGTTAAAAGGGGAGATAGGTTTGAATGTGATATAATTACCTGCATTAGAGGTTTATTTAATGCTTGTTAATTAATTATGGTTTTTAGTTGAGACGAATAAAAGTTAATGGCACGAGAAAGATTCGAACCCACGACCTTCGGCTAGAAACGCCGCTCCTCTACCACCTGAGCTATCGTGACCTCGATCCACTCGGGCATCAACTCCCCATCTCAACCCCACCTTACGTGTTTTCCCTCTTTTTGCCATTTTTTTGATCTCAATTAAAAACTTTAATTAATTGACATGTATTATTGGTCGAGCGGACCACGCAAATCATCCATGACTGTTTAAGTGCGTTAGCAGGACGACACCCATCACCAAACTGTACTAACCAGCCAGAGCAATCTGGCTGTTGTATCCGTGGATTTTTGCCTCTCCTTGCTTATAACCCATACCCAGAATGATCTTTATGCCGCAGTCCATATTTTCTCGCCTTTTTAAAAAAATATGTATTATCAACATGACCGATCAGATATTTAATTGATTGTTTCAAAAGAGTAGAAAATAGACGTTCTGGTTAGATTATCATCAGAGTTGAATAACTTACGATAAAAACAGTATTAAAATTCGATAGAATGTGATTTAAAAGAGCAATAAGGTTAAATGTAAACTTATCAATCAGTAATCTCGAACGTTGCATTACAGACAAAAAAAATTTTTTATAATGATAATTATTACTGTCCTTTAACTATTTTATTTTTACCTCGCACCAAGAGATAAATATAAACATCAATTTTTTTAAATTAATAAGGTACTGAATTAATAATAAGAAAAATTTAATTATTTTACTTTTGCAACCTTTGAACTTGATAACCGTGTGCTTATTTTTGTCGAGTAAAATTATCTTTTTCAGACTGAACGATCTAAATATTTCTCTTGTAATTGTTGTGTAATTGCCATGACGTTCGTCAAGCTTTAAAAATAATTTAGTTATTATTGTTGTATTAAAGTTTTTTTTTTCTTTTTTTGTTTTGTAGATTGGCAACCTTAAGGGATATTATCTCTTCGAACACCAGCACGTTCACAAGCGATCCCTCTCGACTGCTGATGAGCACCACGAGAAACTCAGCACCGAGCCGCAGGTATAGTAAAAAAATGCTCATTGAATATTAATTCAGAGTGAAATATTTGAAAATGATATTAAATTAACTGCCAATTCAAGTAGAAAAAAAATACTAGAAAGGAACAGGCTTAATTTTTATATTCGGTTGTAGAGTCATTAAGCGACAGAAGAAAATTTCTTATAAGTACCAACCATTCGGTTATTATTTTTAATTTATTCCTATTTCTTTTTTGGGCTGCGTAACTGTGGTTCTTCTTCAGCCAAGGAAAATTGCAAGAGAATTTGTAGATACAACATTACTATTAATTTGACTGGCTTGGTCTCAGACGGATTCTATCTGTGATGGCACGATTTACATTGGATATGAAGGTGTACCTAAACATAAATGTGATAAATATAAAACTGCAAATTTGCTTGTAGCTGAGCGCGTTAATTTTGAGCTGCCTAGCATTACTGAGTTTTGCATTTTCAGATGACAATCACACTAATAAATTTACTCGCAAGTGGATGTTCTTCGAGGGGTGAAAAAACCTGTAATTTTTCCGATCGTTGTGGTCTTTGCTCGCTGATCTGACATTACACAAGCAACATACCATTCAGTAATCAAATTATTAAATATTCTGAGGATGGCAAAGTGATGAAAGCGTAGTTTCATATTTCCTCATTGGTTTCGTTTGTAAATCGTGTTTAGGCATCAGTAATTAGAAAGCTTTCATGGCTAGTCCGAACTGATAGAAAAATATCAAACTACACGTGGATGTTCGCTCGTGCATAATAGAAAACAGTGGAAGAGATATTGATAGTCGTTACATCGGTGCCTCTGATAGTACAAGGAATTAAAAATATATCGGTTTAGGCTTTCACACCGATAAGCCAGAAGACACATCTATCTTTATAGGAAGCTAGAAAGCTTGGAGACTGTTTTAACTGGTACCAGATTTTCCTTCTCAGCCAATGGATACCCTGTTTTAAACCGATTTTACTACTAAATATGTATTTCACCAAACACTTCTTGGTGGAAGAAATGCTGAATGGTAAGATATGTATTAGGATACCCGTAGGCAGTATTTTTTTGGCTTTCCCCTTCAGCTTTTTCAAATGCTTTTTGATTTTTATCTTCTTTTCCTCCATCTATTCTGGGGGCGTTAGTCTATTTTTCCAAGATGTGTTTTTCTTGAACTGCTCAAGGAATTTCTGTATATATTCTCTGTTAAGCCGCTCATTGGGTGCCAGAAGCGCTTCCTTCTAGAGACGTAGAACGACTTTGCAAGACGTTTTCGGTCTCCTTTTCTTTCATGTTTTACGTTTCTTCTGAGAAGCAAGACATCTGCAGCTTCTGGTTATACCGTGCTATTGAATCACCCAAAAGCACAGATTTTGGTGAAATTGGGGGCGTTTTTAATAGCGTCTCTCTTGCTTCTTTTTGGGTTATTTTAATAGCTTTCGAACGTTTTTATTTCTAGCATTCATTTCACTCCTACGAGCAGCTAGAGTACTAAAGTACACCTCGCTATAACCCTGTATGTCCAGGAAGGCTGTATGTCGCCTGATTTACGGAGTTCACTTATTAAGGAATACTTCTTTCTATACATGAGAATTGTTTTCCTAGGAGCATTGATCAGTATTGAGATGTCCAAGAAGCCCTTTAGCGCACTGATATTTTTTTTTGCTTGTATGAGTGGAACGTATTCCAGAAATCATTATAGAACGTGTGGTATTTTGTTTATTTTGTCCGTTCGTTTAAATACAGATTCGAGTTGACTACTTCGAGCTGTCTTCGCACTTCCTAAGGTTCTATAATTCCAAAATTACTAATGTAATTAATACAAAATTAATAATGTTTTATGACTGTGATACCGAACGGTAAGACATGATGCCGGTTTGTCACACCTCAAGAATCTTCACTTACAATGTCTCCGGAGTTACTGATACAAACTTACTAAACAAGAAAGTGTCCTTTCGATGACAGCACGCTCATCTTCATTTGTATTCTTCAGTATTGAATGTTGAAAGAGGTGTATAAAAAAGAAATTTACACCTTGCCACACGATCTAAGGATCTTTAAATGTTAGAAAGAGCTGTCACTACAATTTCCAAAATAAAGAAGAGCGGAAATACTAATTTAAATGTTTCATAATTAGTCAGCGTGGCATGGTCTACTTTACTCCCGCCTAAAGGAGGAAGTTGTAACGAAAGATCCCCTTGTGAGGTGATAAGTCTCTTCCTGATCATGCCATCCTACCCAGTTCCATGGGTAGTCGAACCCCCACCCATGTACTTATATACTCCAAATTCTTAACATGGCTGCAAACGCTACAGTCCCACTTTAATGATTCGTCTGTCGTTTGTTTAAACCCAGAAATTTCAGATATATTTTGAGTTGTAGTAGTAGAATGAACCATTGCACCTTATTACTCTTGGGAATAGATAAATAAGTCTCATGTCTACCTAGTGGAAAAGGGACTCTTTGAGCTCCATCTCTTTTCACTTGTCCTTTTTCACCCTTGTATTGATGAGAAAACCAATTTGTTCTTCATCTATATGGCATTGAATGAGTATGTTGATTTAGAGGAGATGATCGGCATGGGTGATGAATAAAACTCAGGTCGAAAACAAGGCTGAAAAGAAAACTAATAATATGTCTTTTCACGGTATAGAACGTAATGGCTATCAGGGATTGTCAGTTTCTTAAGTCTACACTGTAGGAAGTCGTGTTGAAAGTTGCATGATCCATGCCATCAAGTGAAGGCAAACAGAAAAGAGAGTCGAGCCGTCTGGGATAAGCACTCTAATGGTCATCATGACCTAGGAAGTAAACAACGTGGTCGCAATTACGCCCCAGTACGCCGACGGCATAACTCGATCGAAAGTAAAAGTCTGAAAGGGGAACTTGGGACTGCTTTCCCTTCCTCGGGTCCTCCCGGCTCCCTTCCTACGCTTCATTGTAACGCCGGCGAAGTGAAATTTCCCTCATTAACAATGCCCTTCTTCGCCCGACCGTCGTATTAATCCACGCTTTGGTTCTTGTGACCGTTTGTAATGACACCCTTGAATAAAAGGCAACAGGTTATTTATAAGGAGCTTGTTTTACCGGCTACACTGGTCTAAATATATTACGGCTACAAAGCTAGAGAGATTTGTACAAATCCCTTTTTAACGGGCTGTGAAGTAATAACCTGATCAAAGTACGTTTTATGTCAATTATAATTAAGTTTTGCGTTGCCGTTCAAAACAGAAAATTTTCCAACAAAAACAATGTATTTATATTTCAAATTTCAATTGTCTAAATTTACATTAATATTATCTCATAACTCCTTTCGATAACATGTAACAATGAAATAGAAAATGTATACAAAATTAAAAACAAGAGAGGTGAAAATACCCATTGTTTGCCATTGATGCACTTCAATGATGCTAAAATATTTAATTAATCTTTCGAATTTTCCCTCCTTTTTGTCATTTTTCTAATGTCAAATGTCGGGTAATTAGGATTCGATTCTCGGCGACTTATACAGAGGCCACGGCCAGTGAAATCATACATAGTTTTTCTTATTAAATCTGTTATGTTTAGTAGTCTAATTGAACAAATTGCTTCTTTTAATTAATTTCTCTTTTTGTTTAAGTTCTTGTTTGAAATGAAAAAGCTAGTGCCACGAGCAGAATTCGAACCCACGACCTTCGGTTCAATACGCCGATGCTCTAGCTAATTCAGCTATCTTGTCTTCGGCCCACTCGGACACCACCTCCCCATCTAAACCTACAACTCTTCAAATTTTCTCTCCTTTTCGCGATTTTTCAAACGTCGTGTAATTTCTTACCTTATGAAGTGCCTTAAGTTTGTAAGTTGACATGGAGTTGTTGCCGGAGTGGACGGAAGTCACGATAGCTCCAGTGGTTAGAGCAGCAGGGATAGTCGTCTCACTGGTAGAACTAGCTTTTACATTTCAAAAAGAATTTTGTCAACCGGACCACAAAACATAATAGATTTTTTAATTAATAATGAAAGTTCTCAATTTTCCATCGAACGGTATACGCTTCTTTAGCATCCTTTGACGATTCCTGAATTCATTACATACGACCCAATCCGTACATTGGACACATCAACCCGTAAAAGTTTATTTTATGAAATTTAATGATCTTGACCTTGATTGTTTTACCTTACGAGCGTTCTAATTGTCGAATCACCTAGTATCAAAATTGTTCGGGGTACAGTATATCTTGGAAGCACCGATGGGGTCAAACAGAAACACTGCGACACGCGACACTTTACGTCGCGTACCAGGTCAAAACGGAGCACTGGTTGCCTGTACGCACAAACTGCTTATCATCCTGAATGCAATCCATAGAAAAAGTGAAGCACGGAATGAATCTTAAAATCGGGTCGATTTATGTATCATCTGTAACGTTGAGCAATTCTCTGCTGTTATTGCTCCTGATGAATTCGATACAATTGCTGAACGAGGAAAGAACACCGTAGCGCTGATGTGGATGGAGGCTACCGGTACAAAGGAGCCTTTTTCTTATTTGTATGATGCAGCAGGTGCCCTGGTGGCGGTTTGTAGGATCAAGTATTGCTGCTTGGTTGGCGCTATATTTGCCCCAAACTGGTCAATTCAGTTTAGGTGTGTATATTTCATGTTCAGTGTGTTCAGTGTTGTATATATTTCAATCCTGCTGTCCAAACTATTTCAATAAAACCGACTATTAATAAAATGAATCAGGGCATCATTCCTCCTAACCATTTAGAAGTCTCCAAAGTAAAAAGTCACCATCCTTAATATTTTTAATTATATCTAGACACTTCGTTGACTATGTTACAACAATATTTGGTCTGGTTTTAAAGTACCAGAGGTAAATAAAACGCAGATAAAATCTCCCATGTCTTGTAATAGTGTTTTGGTTCAAATTTATTTCTAGTTTGTTTCGAGAAGGTCGATGTATAATCATCTCATCATTTTCTGTTTATTTTGGTCGGTTGACAAATTTTTCCTGCATCTCGTAAAGCCCATAAATGTTCCATTCTTCAGGCAGAATCGTTGTTTTTGCACCCTGGCTTCTGGCAATTATTGCCTAATTAACCCAGTTTCTCTGTTTTTTTTATATACTTAAAATCGTAAAGTCAGGAGTAACCAATCCACAATTTTCCCGCGTCGCTATTCGTCGTTTATCTTCTATGAATTGTACTTTAACATTGACAGATTGAATGCAATGTAGAAACAGAATACCGCCGGGTTCATGAATTGTCTCTAAGTTTCGAGCTGACATTTCAAACCAAGTTTATTGGAACAACAGTTGCCATTGTTGCGGCTAGAATCTCCGATATCTCTCGAGGCGTACGTCGTGAATTATTTAATTAATTAATGCCAATGTCAAATGGCCACAAATAATTGTCTTTTGAAGACCTGATATAAACATAGATCTGGCGAACAGAAACGGGGTGAATTTTGACATAAACCACATCAGCCAGGTGTTTTGGTTCAATTTATTTCTCGAAACATAAATAATAGGTATTTTCTCATATACTAGTCATTGTGTAATTGATTGTACGCCCTTACGACGGCCTGGAACCAACCTCTGAACCAAAATGTTTAATTATAGGATTGCTGTATTTTCAATAAAAATACCTTCATACTGTACTACTTGAGAAGCGGAGTATCAAGCCGAAGGTCGTTAGTTCGAACCTCGCTCATGACACTGGCATTTTTATCTCAACTTTAATCCTTAATTAATTGAATGATATCGTTCAAGAGCGGACAACCCCGGATTTTCCCCCTTGTCTTCCAGTTTTCTCTGTAGTTTCTTTCCAGGTGTTTCCCCCTTTTTTATTTTTCCGCCTAATTTATGTTTTATTAAAATAAAATATTCATCTCTCTGATATGTGCGCATATTTTTGTTCTCTCTCACCTAGAAACTGAAGCAAACTGCGTAAAAATTCGTCCCTTTAAAATACAGTTGACAAAAAATATATCTGAACATTTTCCCGTAAAGCCTTGTCGCAATAGAGTTTTCATTGTCAACCCTGGATTTTTTTTTTTTTTTTTTTTTTTTTACTTACCCCTCTACCCCTCTTTGAAAATGTCCTTCATTCCTTACAAAAGTACGGTTAATGTTGTGAAAATGAGAGGATGTTTAAAGCGTGTTTTTCATGGTTGACATTACCCCATTTGTCCTTCGCCGTTAACAACCGTCCGGTACTTCCGCAATATACAATGCACGTTATTGCTGCTGTGACGAGTAATTAACCAAGCAAATTTTAAAAAAATGAAATTAGTCTAATAATGTGAATCACTGAAATTCTGCGATGATATAAAAGTTAAATAATACTTTTTTTACAGAACAAGTTGGGCATTTTTAACACGGATGTGTTGGTTGGCTGGATACACGTTTTACTTGCTAGGTTAGAAATATAATGGTATGTTTAGGTTAGGGTACTCGATTTTTTAGGTTAGGTCAGGTAGGGATAGTCGTAATACACCACTCCCTCCATGTTTTGCTACCTGTGGATGGGGGTTGGATTCTGTAGAAACTTCGTAAAATGGATTGCGCGTGTAGGATATGCTTTAAAGCTGAATGCACTATTTATTTGGCTCGATCTTTTTCATGATGAAGGTAGAAACTTAAAAATGTTCTGCGTTATTTTTAATTTTTTGTTTTTTTTTGACATGAATATATTTTTAAATTGGATACTGGTTATGGACTGGATTAGTTTAAGCAGGGTTAGAGGCGGATTTCGTTATGCAGAATTATGATTAGGGTTAGATTAAATAGTGTTAAGCTAGGCTTAGGTACGTGTTGGTTATGCCAGGTAGGTTTAGTCATAACTACTCCCTCTTATGTTGATGATTGCGTGAATATAAGTTTAAATACGTCGTTACTTTAAAAATGGATTTAGTATATTTATATCGAGGTCTATATGTTTTTTATTTGGAAACCATTCATTTTTTATGATCATATTCGCGACGATTGTTCGAATCCGTAGAAACTCCAAAAAAAACATTAAGCTGGTTGAACAATTTTTTGCGTCATAGATTTCGCGTTACAGAGCAATGAGCATAATGGTGGATTAAGCTAGGAATGATTATTGATTAACTGATTTGGTTAATGTACGTATGGTTAGGTTAGGTTATGACTGGAGGCTAGTTAGAGTTAGGGTTAGGCTGGGTAAGAAACGTGTTAGGTTCATGTGGATTTCTGAATCTGTGGAATCTCCATAAAATTTACAGGTTTTTTTCAAATTTAACTTAGGTACGTATTTTAAGCTAGATATAATTTATTTTGCGTCACTATTTTCGCGTTACCGCGGAGTGCTCATGGGAAGGTTAGGTTAGTTTAGGCTTCGCGGCATTTTGGGTAATCTAAGATCGAACTGTAGGGTTATTATGGTTAGTAGCCGGCTAGTTTAGCACATGTAGTGTTAGGTTAAGTTAGGTAGGATGGGTGTTACTGACGGATTGGTTTAGGTAGAGGTAGAAACTGGAACTGGTTAGGTTATGTAGAGTTATGAGGTCATCATTGGTATAAAGTAATTAATATTTTTCCACGAATTGGGGAAAATATGCCAGTTTTTATGATTTTTTAAACCAGCCCAAATGAATTTTGTTTGGTGTTTAGGGGCTAGGTTGTGAGATACGTCTGGTTTTCTTTATCGTGGCAACGTTTCGATGTTTATTGAGATCATCTTCCGTACGACAGAGATGAACGACACATCTACACGGAAAACAAACACTTTGAGCCTGAAGATGATCTCAATAAAGATCGAAACGTTGGAAAGAAAATCACACCAGACCGCATCTTTCTACATCCAAAAATAATCACCAAATGAATTTTGTTCAACTTATTTTTAAAGCCATTTTTAAATTTTAGACGTTAATTAATTTCTTCATCGGTAGAAAGCAAAAATCCATATAACCCCGAAATAATCTGTTTGCATTGCGACTACAAACATTACAGTTGAAAAGTCGTTTTTTAGGTTTTGTGGGACGTTTTTATACTAACTCCATCAACTCGGTCCCAGCAGAATTGAGAGGTAATTGACCCGCTCTTCGAAAAGGAATAATGGATCGCGGCAGCCCCATCGACCACCGTGTTTTTTTCTCCCTTTACGTGTATCCGGGGGGAAGGGCTGCAGATTAAGTTTTTCCGTGAGTCATCCATCCATCATTCGTCGCACGTTGGTTTCGCCTTGTAGCTACGGTAGGTTGATGTTTTATATTCGAAACCCGGATTTAAGTTCAGAACGGAAGGATCTAATGTAAAAAATGTATAAAATATAGGTCAGTCGTTCTGTCTGCAGTCAGGAACGTAAAAAATGACAAAATTACATAAACGAGTGGTGGCCTAGCAACACAGAAAAGTAAAGGTAGCTCACTTCTGACACTGAGCCGGGCATACAAACAGACTCCAGCCCTGGTTTATGCAAATCGCCCATCCAGATTTATCACGGCAAGGAAAAAATGCATTTCTTGCGCAATTTGATGTTATGGAAACGGCAGTAGGACTGCTTCTAAAATTATTTCGTCGCGGCCGAATTCGTGAGAGCCTAGTCAGCTATGCGTCACGACTTATGAATATGCTAACGTCTCGATGGAGAAAACTTTCAAATGAACAGCTGGTCACTTCTGCGACTTTTGCTCACATGGCTGAAAACAGACCATCCTTTACGGCGCCTCAGTTTTACGACGGAAATTAATTCACGCCAGGACTTATTGGAGAAAAGGGAGCCTCAAACATCACAACTCCCAGAAGCGAGGATTGTACATTGACCTCTGACAGAAAGACATACAATATGTGCACTGACAGGCAAAAATTCCGCCCACTTGTAATATAATTTAAGTTGTATTATAATATATTTATCAAATTTTCACTTTATTTAATGTTTAATAATTGAATCTTTATGAAAAAAATATCAGTTGATAAGGAAAATTAACAAAAACATAAAGAAGACGGATAGATTAAAAAATTTTTAGAGTTTAATTAACATTTCAATAACGCGTATTTTCTCCTCTTGACTTACTTACATCGCGAAGACGTGGCAAAGCATACTTTCTACCAGTCAGGAAATGTCTCTTTGCTAGAGGTTAGCCCATTCTTCAGGAAGAGTCTCTTCAAGATCGTGGAGTGTATCACGTCTTTTGAGGTTATACCATAAATGTTCGATGGAGTTCAAGTCTGGAGAATGGGCTGTCCAGGCTAAGCCCTTAATGTTATGTAGTTGAAGGTTTGTACTACGGGAGCGGCATGTGGACAGGCATTATCTTGGATTAGAATAGGTTTGTTTTTTATATTTTATCGACGACAGGCGACGCAGGATGTTTCACAATGTCATCCCCATGGAGAGTGGCCGTCAAACCAACTCTGTGCGACTCATATTAAAATTCCTTCCCACACCATCACTGAGCGTTGAAACGTTTGGTTCTGGGAAAAATTACTGGCTTCGTAACTTTCATTTCTTTTTCTTTTCTACCCTCTTTCCACCCATCTGTACTACATTTACAGTAGAGCAAATCTAACCTCTGTAAAAGGTACTGCAAACCAATCGTCGAAAGACCAATGGCAGTCGTGCAACTTCGTGTGATTTGGTCAATACTGGCCCTCATACGGGGCGAAAAGCCTTCAATGCATACGGATTTAATCTTCCTCGAACCAACCTGAAATTTTGGACAGCTCGAACTTTTTGGAGCTGATGAATCGCTTGAACAACAATGAGGTTCAGGTTTTCTAATTCCCAAAGTCCAAAAACGGTCTACCTATGGTTCTGTTTACCCCAGGGCCTTTCATGGTAGGACCCAGTTCAACGGCATCTCGCAGAGAAGACATCTCCGATGGTAGTAGCCGCATATCTGATGGAACGTCCATCATCAGTCAGTACCACACCACGCTCAACATCCTGAGCACTGAACGGCATTTTTAAGTTTTCAAATTGAAATCAAGAACACAAAGATGAAAACTGAACAGTTTATTCCTATAGAATTCAAATGAGACTGAATAAACATTTTAAATTGCGTAAAAAGTAAACATTGAAATATTCCTCAATCCTTGTTTTGGATTCAGGAGTAAGACTGTTTACCTCTAATTGATATTCTCAATTTAAAACATAGCATAAACAAATATTTGCTGGTAAAATCAATGAGAGAAATTAAGAGCAGAATTTTCTTTTATCCTGCAAATAAAGCAAAAAATCAATTGGGTGGAATATTTGCCTGTAAGTGTATAATGATTATTAACTTCTTTCAATTAATTAATATTTTTATGTAAGGCGTTGGTTGAGATGAAAAAATGTCAAGAGCGGGATTCGAACCCATGTCCTTCGGCTCGTACGCCGCTGCTCTAACCGTATGAGCAATCGTGATTAGAGGAGTTGCATATTGAGCCGAAGGTCGTGGGTTTGAATCCCGCTCGTGACACTAACGTTTTCTTTTCGACCAATACCTTACATAAAAAGATTAATTTATTCACAGTTCTTCGGTCAATCTGACGTCCCTACAAATCTAAGATGGGAGTAGCCGCATATCCTATGGAACGTCCATCATCAGCCAGTACCAGACCACGCTCAACATCCCCAGCACCGAGTGGCATTTTTAAGTTTAAATTTTGAAATTAATAAAAGAATGAAAACTAAACAGTTTATTGCTTCAGAATTCAAACAAGACTGAATAAGCATTTTAAATTCCGTAAAAAGTAAACATTGAAAAATCCTTTTTCCTGGTTTTGGATTAAAGATTAACTGTGCCTATCTCTTGTCGATATTCCCAATTTAAAACAAAACATAAACAAATTTTTATTGATAAAAATAATGTAACAAATTTAAGGCAGAATTTTCTTTTATAGAAGAAATTTAAAAAAAAATCAATCGAAAACAATATCATTTTATAATGCCCGTTTTTCCTTCTTCAAAAGATGAGTCTTTTTAAAACAAAACCTTTTTTATATCAAAGGGTTGCGATTAAATTTTATACTGGAAAGAAACTCCCATTTTTCTGCGAGATGAAGTCCCGATTTCTTTTACTCCATTACACATCCCGTATCTAAGTTTTCCTCCCCGAGGCAAATTCACTCCCCTGGACGTCAAAATTGCCCCGAACACGCTTATTCCCGCATAGGATCGGAGGAAACAGAAAGCAACTGAAACCAGCCAAAAGTCTAAACGCGATGACATCACAGCCGGGCATAGCATGGGGCGTGTCTCGAGGGAAAGTTGGCTGTCAAGGTTCAGGGCAAGGTCTGCGAGTTGGCTAAATTTTTTGACACGATTCTTACCGTAATTGCAGTTACGTTTGTTCAAGACGATACCGTCAGCGCATGTACTTCCGAAGAGCACGATTTGATCCCTCGTGTCGAATGAAGTACCATGAAGCTCCGGAGAAAAGAAAACCACTTTTATTCCTTCCTATTCTTCCTACTTTCATTTTGTCCAAAAATTACAATATCTCCGGCAAGCACACGATTATAATTTCCCAAAAAAAGGACGCATAGTAACCTTTTTTCGTTGTTACCGATATTCCGCTCCAAAATGCTGTAGGGGAAAAATCCCACCGTTAACACGTTACTGTAAAACAAAAATAACATTTAATTGGTAGCCTTGAGCAGAGAAGGACGCAGTGATTTAGCGACCTCCTCACAATCCCTTAAGGAAATAAGAACTTTCAACCTTTTCCATTAAATCTTTCGTTTAGTTACAGAGGATCGGTTTTATTTTCTCCAGTTCTTCTTTCATGGCTGTTTATTTTGAAACAAAGAGGTCCTCATCCTTTATTGTTTGTTTTAAAGCCTATTGTCCTTTATTGTCAAATCATTATCAACATTATTATTTAAAAATTGTCTTTCAATTTTATCCGAGAAACCGATTTCATGATTGCCAGTTATTCCCACCATGAGCTTTGTTGATGATTCTAATCGAAAGTTCAAAAATAATTCAACGAATTAATTATCAAAGCATCTATCTTAAAACGTTTATCTGACAAGGAGCCAGGTCTGTGTGACAAGGATTTGAACCAAACTTTTTTTGGTGATTCTCCATTCCAAAATATTGGACACACAATCTGCTTCTTGTGTAAGGCCCTGGTTCTGTCAAAAAGAATTTTTGTAATGGGTGGTGATTAGTGACCGTTAATCGATAATTATTTAGCAATCTTGAGATGCGGTTTGGGATGATGATGGTTCCAGAATAACATTTTCTTTATCGTGCCTACGTTTCGATCTTTATTGAGATCATCTTCAGGGCCTGGGATTTACAAACATTGTTTAAATTTAGCAAATCCATTCAATCAATGTATTTTTACATTTGTACAAAAATGTATTTGCTAAATGTAAACAATTTTTGTAAATCCCAGACCTGTAGATGATCTCAATAAAGAACGAAACGTCGGCACGATAAAGAAAATGTTTAGGGAAGTAGAAATTTTACGTTTTTCAATATTTGTATTTCGCCGTTCTACTTGCCCAAATCTACTACATGAAAAAGTGAATTTAAACAATACAAAAAATATTTTTTCGTATATTCAATCAAACATAGAAGTCAATGGGTAAAAAAATACTTTGATTGAATATTTAAAAAAAAAAAATATTTGTTGCTGTATAAATTCACTTTTTCTACATCCTACATCGGTTTGTTAAATTTAAACAATGTTTGTAAATCTCAGGTCCTGAAGATGATCTTAGAAAAGGTCGAAACGTTGACACGATAAAGAAAGTGTTTTTATGAAACGTACATCATACCAGACCGCATCTCACGATTTTCGAATAATCATCAAAATATAAACATTTGTTTGAATTCAAATTTATAGATTTGTTTGTCGATGGCCGAGAGTTTTGCATGAATAACAAAGAAAAATTGCACGTTTTACTTTTATATCGTTTGAATTCAGCTTTTCTAGGTGTTTAGGCATTCATGGGAAACAGTATAGCTTGCAAAAGCCCCAAAGGATTATCGTCGGATTCCTCCGAGATTATAATCCGCCCAAATTGTCCTAGGCTACCCGGCTTCAATGGTTGCAAAGCCAGGAGGTGTAGTACAGTAAAAAAAGCCCTACTATTCCGTTCCTTTAAAATAAACTGCCTTTAGAGATGGACAGAGATTGGGTCGAGTTAGAGTCGACTTTTTGACTTTTGGTTCAGAGTTTTCAAACCGGGAAAAATTCGGGTCTAGCAGAAGGAAAACGTGACTAGTGGAGACTAATGCGATGGCCCAGATGGTTAAAGCCCTTTTTGATAAATGCGGCGGAAGGAGCGACAGCGGGAAAAAGGTTTTCTTATCTCTCTGCTCGTTCGGGCTTAGAAGATTAAATTTAAACCGCCCGCAGTTTTCACTGGGGAAGTAATTAAAACTTGAAAGTCCGTCAGGGGCAGCTTTTTCCAGTTCTTGTATAAAAATTGGGGCATGGAACACTGTGTGTGTCATTTCATTTCGTGTTTTATCTGTAAAACTATTCAATTTTCAATAATTCTAGGTTCGCGGTAATTTCTTTCAGGTTATCAGTCAAGGAGAATCGCAAATGAATCTGAACTGAATCACAAACGAAAAAATACACGGTAAAAATATCACTGAAAACAACAACCGCAAAACCAAACAAACAAAAAGTCACGAACTGAAAATTGCTTAACAAAACCACAGGCTCGACAACTTAAAAAAAGGATGAACAAATAAGAGAAAAATCCGTAATTTTAAAAAGTTTTGTCAGTTTCATTTTTTTTTTTTTTATTTTTTTATTTTTTTTATTTTTTTTTTTTTTTTTTTTTTTTTTTTTTTTTTTTTTTTTTTTTTTTGTATGGTATATGTAAAAATATTGTGTAAATACGCATTTAATCGTTTTTGGCAGTGAGTCAGGGGGTTAAGCAGGTTGAGGCAAAATCCGTTTCTAACAAAAGTACTTTTTACATCCTAAATGTCACATGGTTTAAGGAAAGTAAATAAAATAGCACGTTGATAAAGTACAGAGCATGTCGAAATGCCAAAAGAACAGTTTTGCTAGGCTAAAACTTGGACCAGGATGATCAGGAACGTCCAAACTGGAGGTTCGTCATACGCTCTTGAAAATGAGAGGTTGCTTTATTTAAATCTGTTCTAAACTTATTAGTAAGATTATCGAGATCTGCGTGGTAATGAATTTAGTCGTGTTTTTGCATTCAGACATCTTCACGGTGTGTCGGGGTTATAAGCAGGGCGAGGCAGGACACCGCCTTAACCGTAAGCATTTTTGAAGACTTACTGTCGGATGGTATAAGAAAACGAAATAAACTAGCACATTGACAAAACACAGAACATATCGACATGTCAAAACCTGAAATGGAAATGGGCCAAGATGATCAGAAACGTCCAAAATGGAGGTTCATCATCCGACATGCAATATAATAAGTGGTTCCTTCATTTAAAACTGATTTAAATGTATTTGTAAGATTTCTTATTGAGATCTGAGTGATAATGAATTTAGTCGTGTTTTCGCATTCAGACATCTTCGCTGTGTGTCAGGGTTATAAGCAAGGCTAGGCAAAAACCCACAACTAACAAAAGCTTCTTTTATAGCCTTACTATCGGAAGGTATAAGAAAAAAAAGAAGAAAATAACACCGTGACAATACTAGATTTAGTCGTGGTTCTGCTTTCATGCACATAGTCAACATCAATGTGTCCGGGTTATAAACAGGGCGAGGCACATCTCGCCTCTAACAGAATCATTTTTTATAGCCTGACACTCGGATGGTATAAGAAAAAAATAAAATAACACGTTGACATTCTACAGGACATATAGAATTGTCAAAATGCGTTTGACATAATAAAAATCGAAAGATAAGTGGACCAGGATGATAATAAACATCTAAACTGGAGGTTCATAATTTTATCTGGCAAATAAGAGGTTATTTGTTAGATTTCTTATTTAGGTCTGAGGTGTGATGAATTTAGTTATCTTGGCGGTGTTTCAGGGTTATAAACAGAACATTTCTTATAAGCTAACTGTCGGATGGTATAAGAAAAAAGTAATAAAATAACATGTAATATTACAGAAAATATCGAAATGCCAATACTCTTTTGACAGACTAAAACTACAAAGATAGGCGGACCTAGATTCAGATGTTTTCGATATCTGGTCATCTTCACGGTATGTAGGACGATTCACAAATCCACCTCTAACAGAAGCAACTTTTTATAGCTTTAAAGATAGGAAGACGATGAGTGCGCTGAGTGGTATGATTTTATTATTGAACGTAAATAAAATAAGGTTTTATTAAGTTGATGTTTAACTACTATCAATTAGGCATTGTCTTTTTGGAGTGGCAAAGCTTGACAAAATATTTTACAGTGTTTGTTCAACAATTTCTCAGTTTACTGACCCATTGGGAAAAGATGGAAGAGTAGATTTACTTGAGTGACCTTCAATTAGGGCAAATCTTCACTGATCGGATATGATAAATTTTATATCAAGGAAAAAGTTGATCTAGTCTTCAATTAAAACTTTCTTCGATTTTTTTTGTCTGTGAAAGTGGCTGTTTAATAAATAACTTATTGGCCGATATTAAAATTTTTTGAAATATTAGAGACAGTTTAAGAAAAATGGGCGTTTCTGGTTTGATTATTTTGACGAAGGTGACCTACTTCGTGCCAAAACCTCCCTTCCGCGGATGCCTAAGTAACCGGTAGGCCATAAGGGAACAAGTGTCCGGTCGTTTTGGCTTCCTGGTTTGTTCGCGTAACTTCCTTTCCAGCCGATCGTCGCAACAGCCGTTACGAAATATGCCGATGGATCCGGGCCGGCCTTCGAGTCGTAAATGGGCCACCTCGTTCGCTCCAGATGTTTCTGCGAGACATCTAGGACGACAAGAGGCCTTACAAGGGCGGATGGTGACACGGCATAAAGTCACCACCATAACAGCCGACCTCAAAATACGAATCCCTCATATTGTCTTAGGCGGTCCGATTGGACTTTACAGAGACCTCTATGAAATTTTCTTGCCTTACACAAACATAAATCTTACAAATGTCCTCCGTGCTGAATATCCATCTTTAATATCTCAGCAACAATGAAATTACTTAAAGCTCAAGAACGTCCTAGGTCAGACCGTTGGCAGTTCATCCGAATGAAGAAATCGCACGGTCCAGTTAACTGTAAATGTGAGATATGCCTCCGATATAGTTTTATCTCAATTTTCAAAAGAATTCCTGCGTGTTAAACCTTATCTAATACTAGTTCGATCACCCCAAGGGGGCTTTTTTAACAACCGAGCTAGATTTGGGCGATACGGAGATTGACAGATTTTGGGGGTAAAATCGAACACGGTTATCCGACCATCGTCCTCGTTCTGTCAACAAACAGCACTGTAAATAATCGATAGCCTTCAATTTTTAATGTACCAGTTTGAAATTGTACCTCTAGTTTGGTAGATTGACCAGTTTCACCACTGATTTTCATCAAATTCTTAATAAATCATTCGTAAAATCAAGTTTTATAATAAGAAAAAAAAACTTTCACCTTGTACTTAATTTGTAAACTATTCCTTCATCCTGATTGGCCTGTTCATGTTCAATTCAAACAGATTAAAACACGCCATAATCTTTGAAGTAATAGCTAATTAAGAGTCAATTTTTAATTTTTTCGTGTATATATCTTCCTTGAGTCTGAGGGTCGACCTGACACTCGTTTTGGCATTTCGCTCTTCTTCAGTTTTGGCTAAGGGTTATAAGTAGGGCGAGGTGCACAGAAGCAATTTTTTTATTGCCGAGCTTTCAAATGATAAAAGGAGGACAGAGAAAATAACAAATCTGATAGATTTCTGAACATACTAAAATCCCTTAACGCGTCTGGTAAAACCAAAACGGCGAGGATGGGGGACCAGGATGATAAATTTCTTAACTAGAAGGTCATCCTCTGTCCTGGAAAATAGGAAATGAGTTTATTTTAAACTTTTTGTCTAATTATTTGTGCGAGTTTCTTAGTGTCTTGAGAAACGATGAACTAGTAATCAGACTCGTTTCGGGATTTCCTTCTTCAGTTCCTCAGGGTTGTAAGCAGGGCGTGGCCAATAACAAAATTGTTTAGTTTTGGTTCAACTCTCGAAACACTCACTGGCAGACTATCTATCATATCAGTATATAAAAATAACCTTTTACTTTGTACTAAATTTGTGAACTATTGTTTATCCTGATTGGCCGACTCTAGTGACAGTTTTGGATTGTCATTTTGCCATTATCAATAAATGAATATCTAGGTATTAAATTTTTTTAATGTTATTTTTTATTGTTATAAAACAGTTTTTTATGTTTAATAAGGCCTAGAGGTTCGATGTCATAATTTCCGTTCAGTAATCGAGAATAATTGGACCAGGGATTATTTCCATATAATGACCCATTTCATTATTTTAATTACAATTAATTAAGGTTTTCAGTCATGATGGAAAACAGTTAATTGCACGAGCGGGATTCGAACTCACGATCTTTGGGCTATATAGATAGATTTAATTGGTGAAAATAGAAAAAAATATCCCTTTAGCCAGCCTTTTGCGGTTTTAACGATACACCGTTACATTTTTCGATTTTTCTTTTGTCACATAAGGGCCGGGAATCGAATGGCATTTTCGATGTGGGATCGGAGTGGTCAAATGAGAGAAGGTCGTAAAAAGCCGTCCGTTAATGGAAAAGGGTTGTCCGAATCGGCACTGACGGAAAATCATCGCTTAAGGATGACGCTTTGTAACGTAGCAATGCTTCTAATATAGACTCGGCGTCACCGAACCATTTCAAAATCCGAGTTTAAGTCTATTTCGAAACTCCGCTTCAAGTGTTTAAAGTTATGAAAAAAATTGCTGATAAATGTTTTTAAAACTTATTTTTAAATCCGACTAATCTTCCCCAGAAAGAGACTTTCCCAGAAAGGAAATAATCTCATGCTACTCTTTTCAAAGCATATAATGATGTAACTTTAGCCGGCATTACCCTCGTACATAAATCAATGGGGCTTATTAACCGAAAAAAGGTCGTCGGCGGAGAGCAAACCGATCCCTTTTGCTCCCTTCTGAATCCCTGGGCATTCGGCCCTTCCTCGCAAGCCGTTCGGAAACAATCTTTCATGGATTTCTCCATTGGAAATCATACTTTACAATCCCCGACCAAATATACAAACATTCATCTTTTATTCATCCAGCCCTGCTGTACATCGGTAAAAGATGTTTTATTCAAGGGAGGACGTTTTGCAGCTCGCCCCTCGCCCTGATAACTCCGGCCGACGGCATTTTTGCTTATTTCGAACCCATAAACACTAACATAAACGAGAAAATTGATTCTCTATTGACGATAATATCTTTCAATTAATTAGTAGTAAGCTTTTTAGTTGAGATAAAAAAAAGTCAATGTCACGAGCGGGGGACTGAACCCACGACCCTCGGAACTATTACGCCGCCACTCCACCACCTGAGCTATCCTGACTTCGATCCGCTCGGATACTAACTGAATTTGAAAAATGTCAAAATGGAGGGAAAATTGAAAAGGTTGTGTTGTGCGATGGGAAAGTTGGCGCCTGAGTGGATCGAGGTCACGATAGCTCAGGTGGTAGAGTAGCAGCGTATCAAGCCGAAGATCGTGGGTTCGAATCCCGCTCGTGACGCTGACTTTTTTATCTCAACTAAAAACCTTAATTAATTGAGAGAAATTAATCGGACCACGAAAACTAGATCAAAAATTCATTAGTTTTTATAAGAATTGTGTGGGGGCGTCGGTGGCCGCGAGTTTTCGTCTTTGACACGGCGCTCATCACTGTAAGGTCAAGGTCCCGGGTTCGAATCGAGCGGCCCTGCATTCGAACCCGACATACTTACAAATGGGCTTTTTTCAAAAACACCGGCACCCTGAAGGTTTATATGACCTCTGCTGTTGCGAACCCTCGTAAAAAAAAAAAAAAAAAAAAAAAAAAAAAAGATTGTGTAAGATTGTGTAATTATGATGGTTGGGCAGAAAATTTATCAAAACACTGCAATAAATTTATTTAAAACAATTAATTTTAACAAACAATTGTGCTCAAAAAATGTAACTAATAATGTATTACAAAGATTTGCTTAAAATAGGGCATTACAAACAAAGAGGCGTTGCGATAGTGATAGTGATTATTGTGATACACGCTGTGTGACTGTACATGGCATAGCGTTACATCCAGTGTTTGTTACATTTTAGGCTTGTCTTTTGATTATTTGTTCCATATAAAAGCATAGTTTAGCATAAACAATTTTTGGATTGCATAGTCTTCATCACTAATTTAATTAGCTGTTGGGGAATCTGTGTCGTAAGGAATGGAATGTTTGGGGCCAAAGGATAGGAAGTTTTGAATGTCTGGAAGAATGTGAGCTTTTGTTTGATATAGAAATCCATTTTTTGTGTTGTCAGGTGTCTTTTTATTAATTTGTTAAATTTGTGTGTTTGTTTTAATTTTATCGAAGTGAATATTGTATACAATTAATATTTTTCAATTGATTAAGGGTTTTAGTTGGGATAAAAAAGTCAGTCACGAGCTGGATTCGAACTCACGACCTTCGGCTTCATACATGGAATACCTCTTCA